>CAUYTI010131531.1:0-12850 GCA_963575145.1 Galago senegalensis | reverse complement strand
CAGCAACCTCCAACTCCTGGGCTCAAGCGAGTCTCCTGCCTCAGCCTCCCAAGTAGCTGGGACTACAGGTGCCTGCCACAACGCCTGGCCATTTTTTGGTTGCAGCCATCATTGTTGTTTGGCGGGCCCGGGCTGGGGATTTGAACCTGCCACCTTAGGTGTATGTGGCTGGCGCCTTAGCCGGTTGAGCCACAGGCGCCGAGCCCGACACATAAAATTAATCATCACAAATATATCTCTGGTCACCTTGGGACTTATGTGAATTTCCTTAAACTTTACTTAACCTCCAATAAAAAATGATAACAAGGACATAATTTTATCTAACATGATAAAACTCTCCTATGTACAAACAAAAACGCATTAACTCTGTCCCCAGAAGAGAATGCAAGGTCTATAGTTGATGTTTACATTTCTCCTTGACGTCCTATAACTTAACTACTATGATGAAAGGTTAACGATATTTAAATATTATGCTATAAAGTCACTGTATCTTATGTTACATGATTAAAGGGAAAAGTGAGGGAAGAAAACAAAGATATTTGCTATACAAACACGCACACATGTTCATAACAAATAAGGAAGAAACACTCATGACAATTACAGTCCTGGTCCTTTAGCTGCTTGCATGGTCATATCAGGTATTCACTCCTACTTTCTTCCATCACCCACTCCACGATGCCTTTGCCTTCAGCAAGCTCCTCAGCTGGCTGTGAGTCTTTACCTGGAGAAGTGACTCAAACCTTCAGTCCTGAAGGGTCTGGGCTGTAGTAATTTTGCCTGGGTTGGGGTGTTACATTGCATTTTTCATTGACCCCAGTCACAGGGCATGGTAATACTGAGAGACATCCTAAGGGATCTCCAGTTTTCCAGACATACTCTTCCTTATCTCCAATGAGGAGTAGCATCCAGTTTCCCCGGGGTAGTCTGGACCGACCACCCCAGCCATCACAGTGACTCCAGACTGCGCCTGTTGATTTAGTCATTAGGAGCTCAAAGTTGCAGCAGTCTTCTCATTGTTGTGTCTCTTGGTGGAAGCAACACCTCCCTTTGGAACTATGACCTCTGGACCAGCAGGGCATCATGGCATGGGAAATGAGAGAATTTTTGCTCCTGGGTCATAAGGGGTAATAGCGAGTGTGCCACTCCCATTTCCAGCTCATAATCTTGAGCCGGTTAATCCTGGTTATAGGAGGAACTGCGCATTTATTAGACTCTGACTTAGAGCAAACACAGCTTTCTAGAGGACCTTGTAGCATCTTTGATGGTGACAATAACCTCTTCAGTCTCTCCAGGAATGTGGTATTGCTTTTGGTTTTCTAGACAGAGGAAGTTCTAATGACTTCCACTGGGCCTTTCCCACCACAATAGCCCTCATGCCATGGGGTAGGAAACTAATGTGGGGATTCTGCCAGCTGCTGAGAATATTTATTCCAAGCATGCCTTCCAGAAAGGGGGAAGATGACCCTGGGGTGGATTTGAGGACCACTGAGCCAACTGTTAGATAGGCGCAAACTAAATCTCTATCACCTGACTTACATAAGCCCTTGTCTGACGGGAGGCCCACAGTGATGTTTAGGGTCTCCCAGAATTAGTGTCAATTCAGAGACATTGTATAGTTCTCTCCAAAAGGTATGATTATTTCCTTTTCTCCCACTCACAGTCACCCTGGTAATAGGCTTTGGTTCCCCTTGGGGAAGACCGAGAGAAAGATGAGCAGAATAAATTTGGGGCTGTGTTTCAGTCCTTCATTAAGGGAACCTGGTCTTCTCCCACTTCATTCACGAGATTCTGGGTCTGTAAACTGGCCCAAGTCTGGAAACATTTCTGCAATCCAGCCAAGTTTACCCAAAATGAATCTTCTATTTTCTTCTAACTTACTCACCTTATGTAAAGATTCTCTCACCTTTTTAATGAACAGAATTCCTCCTAACAGAATGTCTTGGTAACTAAACATTAATTATTGATAGGAAGGAAATTTTACTTGTTTGATTTAGAATTATTTTGTCTTTTTTCAACTGAATTATTCATTAATGAAATAATTTCATCT
Source organism: Galago senegalensis (assembly GCA_963575145.1). Classification (NCBI taxonomy): domain Eukaryota; kingdom Metazoa; phylum Chordata; class Mammalia; order Primates; family Galagidae; genus Galago; species Galago senegalensis. Next base: position 10,803 of record CAUYTI010131531.1, on the reverse strand, counting down.
TCTTTAAATTCTACTTTTAGACTGTCTCAAATAAAAAATTATGTGAAATATAATATGGACACACCAAGAAGATCATTGGGCTAGGAATTAGAAAATGTGGAAAGTAAAGCTGATCTATTGCTCACTTGTCATGTAACTGAATTTTGAATCTTGACAGCTCTGAGACTCACTTTTCTCTTCCGTTAAATAATATTATATCTACCTCTACCTCACAGAGCCATTTTAGTAATCAAATAAAGCAGTGGCAGGAGAGATTATTGCTCCAACCAGAACAGAATAATGTCTCCTTGGTTCAGGATGGTACGCATTAAGACTATTAAGGCCTCTTTGAACCTGAATCCAAATACCTGGTGGTTATGCATTAATAAATATTGAGGACACATCTTGTTACCCTGAGTAGCCAGTTAAATACTCGAAGCAGAGGCTGTATTTTATTCTGAATCACTCTTCACATGCTAACGAGCACAGTACTGTGCAGTAAAAAAGACCTCAAGGAATATAGTCGAATCAATGAATGAATGAGTTAGGATTGATGATAACAAGCCAGGGGCTGGTTCACAAATGCTAATGGGCACTGTAATCATTTGGAAATCTTATTAAAAATTGCTCTTTACTAGATCTCATTTTCAATGAGACCTTTTTCTTCTTAAGGAAGGATAAGCTAGGTCCCAGGTAAATGCATTGTAATGAGCACTTCCATTGATTCAGATGTAAGTGGTAAGAGAAATGCTGATGTAGGGTATTTGCTTGAGTCTGTTCTGATTTCAGATCATATCTTGTACCTGAGACTATAACCTTAATGTAAGCCTACGTTCTCCCTGTCATTTTTTTTTCCCTTAGAAATGGTAAGGAAGGCAGGGCTCATTGTGGCTCATGCCTGTAATCCTCACACTCTGGGAGGCTGAGGCAGGTGGATCATCTGAGCTCAGTAGTTCAAGACCAGCCTGAGCAAGAGTGAAGCCCCATCTCTAAAAACAGCTGGGCATTGTAGAAGGTGGCTGTAGTCCTAGCTACTCGGGGGACTGAGGCGAGAGGATTGCTTAAGCCCAAGAGTTTGAGGTTGCTATAAGCTATAACACCATGGCACTCTACTCAGGGTGACAAAGCAAGACTCCATCTCAAAAACAAAAATAAAAATAAATAAAAAAGAAATGATAAGGAAACAAAAAATAAACTACTTACTTGAGAATTCACATTTCTGAAGATAGTAAAATACAGATAATGCAGGAAATAGCTGAGCTTGAATCAAGTTTAGCTAGAACCTAAGTCTGAGCTTCCATGGGCTCCAACCACACTAAGGTAATTTTGATAGAGAGAACTTTCTACATAGTTACTATAACCACCAGAGCTAACAGACATCAGCCATAATAATACGTATATTGGAAGAGTGAAGTGGAGACATATTTTTCAAATAAATGATGAAAACTTTTAAAAAGCATTTTTTTTTTTTTTGGTGTCTGATGCCTATAATCCTAGCACTCTAGGAGGCTGAGGCAGGTGGATCATTTGAGCACAAGCATTTCAGACCAGCCTGAGCAAAAGGGAGACCCTGTCTCTAAAAATAGCCAGGCATGGTGAGGGCACCTATAGTCCCAACTATGAGGCTGAGGCTGTTATGAACTTGAGCCCAAGAGTTTGAGGTTGCTGTGAGCTATGATGTCACAGCACTCTGCCCAGGGTGGCAGAGTGAGACTCTGTCTCAAAACAAAACATTGTTTTCCTTTCTGGTCTTGCTTCTTAATGCTAAAAGCTGAAACAAATAGCTAAAGGATTTTGAAAAATATAGGGCAAATGCATGCACAGATACTAGAACAACATATTGAGGCCATGTATACACACTGTGCATGCATTAGCCTGGCATGAAAGTGTTCTATATCAAAGCACCCTAACTGCTTCTCATAAGACTCAGTCTGTTCCTTTGCCACTCATGGGTTAAGGGACTTACTCAGGTTCATTGAAACAAAGTTTAGAAACAAAATTGGAGCTTTCTATTTCCTGGTCCATACCCTTTTTTGTCCATACCCTTTTTTTCAGCCAAGGACACCACGTAGAAACAAACTTGCTTAAATGTGTGAAGATCTTTAACAAGGCCTTGATTAAAAGTGGATTGATTTAACATCACGAACTCAGTACACTAAAAAGACTATTGATTCATGGAATAACACTGCAAGTTTGCTACAACATCAATGCAAAAATCACTGTTTCCAACCCCCAAATTAGAGTGGTTTACACAGAAAAACACGTGGTTCTTTTGCAAGTATGTTGATGACCAGAATTTGTTAATGTCAGTGATTAGAGACGGTGTTTTTTAATTGTATCTGCCAAATGAAAAGACTCAGCTTTAATCACTAAGGAGAACAACTCCAGGAGCTTGGTCATTGCCACATAGGAGCTAATGATTCTTGTACCAAGTGGGAAGTTATATATTTTTAAAAGGTACATATGAAGATTATTTCATTATATGCAAATTGATACAATATAGTAAACAGAAAATTCTTATTTCCTAATTGAAGTTACCCATTATCACCTGTCTCCAATAAATTTACCGTCAAGAAACATCTGAATAAATGTAAACATACTATCCTGCCCACCCCCCAAATGGAGCCATTTTATTTCCAAACGTGATTCAAAATAGATACATAATTTCCTGTCTCCACACTAGATTTTCGTTTTATAAAATATATTTGCTACTGAAATAAAATCCAGCTTCATAAAATCTTCCTTCCCCTTTGCAGTGAGCAATAAGCTAAGTCAAAGGTTAAAATTTCATGCATAAAATATTATATCCATGAAGATAAATATACAATAGTCTTAGGTTCTTAATAGACCAATGATAAAACATTAAGATTTATACTTCACTATATTTCTACAGCACTTCAAGGTTTTTTTCTTCATATATTAATGTTTATATTTCACAGGTAACAGTATATTAGAAAAAAGATTACCACCTTTTTTTATAAAATAAAAAACAAAATAAGGCCATAACACCAAAATAATTAATCTGCAAAGCATAAACATGTTTTATAAAATTAAAGCCAAAAGAACAATGAAACTCAAAGATTTTATCAGAAACTGTGCTTGACCTCTTTTCCCCCTTACTCTCTTTTCATCTGGGACAGCACTTTAGAGATCTGGAATCATTTGTTGTCTGTAATTACTAAATTCTGAGAAATAAATCATTATTTTAAGGAACCCTGTGCAAGCATTCCATTTTCTCTTTCTTAGAGACGATGACCTCAAAGTAAGTTCCAAACATGGGTTTCTTCAAACAGTGTTGAAAAGAATAGTATTATACAGGGAGGAGTGGCTATCATAGAGTAAGAGAACTAAAATCCCAGTTTTTTGGAAAGAAATCTGTGATGACATATGTGTACATGTATAAGAAATTTGACCTACCAAAAAACCACTATGGAAAAGGAAGCCAGTATAATTTTCCAATCTGAAGCTCATAGCTGGAAGAGACCTCAAGGATGAAGTAACCCAGCCCTCTGGTTGAGGCATAGCAGAAAGGGAGAAGAGGCTCAGAGATGGTGGGTAACATGCGTGAGAACGCAAGCAAGTTAGCCTGAATGTTTATTTTTATATACACACAGGCATGTGCGCGCGCGCGCACACACACACACACACAGAGCTACATTTACTTCTAGTTTGTACCTAAAACACTACTGGCTCATACAATAAATGAACGATGCTAATTTTCATTTGTCATTTCATTGCTGGAAGTGGGACACATCCATTCTTCAAGGGAGTGAAAGGCTCTAATTCTTTCCACAGTGCTCTGTTCGTCATTACTCAGCTGCGCTGCTGCTCACTGCAGTCTTGAAAAGTAGCGTGGATTGGGGCAGAGGAGGGGCAGAGGAAGGGCGGCAGGAAGGAGGGCAGAGAAATGCAAATCAGAATGGGGGCTTCTACTGTGCCAAAGATGCTCCCACTGGCAGTGTAGATGTCATGTGAAGTTAAGCTTGGGCTGATGGGACTTTTAGACCTGGCTGGATGGAGAAAATGAAGAAAGTAGATCCCAGGTGCCAGTGCTGCTCTGTACCCAGTTCCTTGGACTGTAAAGAGCAGTACTTATGGCACTGAACTGAAAATTTAGATGACTTGATACAGTCAGAGTTTCTAATTTTAACTTATATTTGCATATAACATCAAAATATTTAGGCTTTTAACAACCGTTTTATCTCTTTCCATAAAATTACCTGTGGATATAACCCTAAGAGGTTTTTAAGCTCTTAAATAGCTTTTAAAATACCATTAATTTTAATATTTATTATGAATATCTTTTTGACAAATCCTAAGTCTACCTAGATGTCATTAAATAACTTAAAAAAATAATACATTTTATTAAGCCAAACTAGCTCCATTTTAAAGGCATATGAGTAAATGTTCAAATAGACTAGATCTTCCTAAAGCTATTTTTTATACTTTTAAACTAATGTTAAATGTATTTCCTGCCTATGCCAAAGATATACACATGCTCTTGGTAATTTATGCCAGAAGGAGTTTTATAAGAATCAGGTCGTTTTGTTTGTCTGTTTTCACTTCTTCCATAGGGGAAATTTTCTTCTAAATCTAAATAAATTTGCCCCCAACAGATCAACTCAAGGCGATAACACACCTAAAAACAACAAAAACTTAACAATGTATAGAATACCCAGGGCATGCAACTTTGTATCCTCTAATAATAGTGGTAGAAAGTAACTTTCAGCTATCCTTACAATCCAACTGTACTTGAAGATAGATGCATCTCATAAAATTAGCACTCTAGAGGAAAACTGTCTATGAAGAAAGTTGTCCTCATTAGAAAGACTGTGCCAAAATTTCCATAGCAAACAGAACTATCCAACCACAGGGGGTATTTGGTTTCTATCCCTGATCTGAAAGTGCACATACTGAACGCTGCTCGGAACCAAAGTAAGGTCTGGCAAGTTGAAGAAGGGCCCATGTTTTTTTAACTCATTAAAAGGCATTATACATGTATCATCTGCATCTGGAAAGATTTCTTCTGAACGAGCATCTAGGTCAGCGGTTCCAACCTGTGGGTCGCAACCTCTTTTTAACAATGAAAATATGTTGCTGTGTTCAGAAAGTTGAGAAGCAATGATCTAGGTGAAGACAGGACCCAAAGCTGTTTCCAGCTCCTTGCTCTGCTTTCTTTAGGTATTAGCAGCAGTTGACCAGAATAACAAAATGTAGGCCCACTCTGGGAAACCAGTCAGATGATTTTGCACTTACATTAGTCAGATTCATTTTTAAAATATTACATTATCATAAAGTCAGCAGAGAATAGAGATTCTATAACTCACAAGTAATGGGGGGTGGAGGGGGTATGGATGTGGGAGAAAGGATTAGTCAACTAAAAAGTGCATGCTTTTCCAAAGCAGGTGCAGGAGGTCAAGAGGGGCTCACTAGAGCCTTCTAGAAGTTTTACTCATCTATATGTTTTGATCCACCCACTTGCTGTAACTATCCCTAGTCTGAATTCTCACTGACAAGTTGGTGGCCAGCTGGTGACAATCATGCATCTGTGAAAGCTATCCTCAAAGTGATCCAGGGTCACCTCCACACCTTCGCCCTCTAAATGCCGGGCACATGCAATCCCGTCGTCCCTCAGGACAAAATGCTTCCACATCAGAAGGTGGAAGGGGTGGAAGGTCTTTGGGAGGTGCTATAGTACCCCTTGGTCTGTGATGAGTGGGGCGGAGCAGGCACCCAGCAACTGAGGGATCTGCTAGACAATCCTGCCTGCGGTCTAGTGCTTTGTGACATGCAGGCAAGAGGGCCGTCCAGTGTAGACGAGCCCTGAGTACAGTGGCCTCTTCCACATCCAGCCAAGTGTGATCGTTAACTGTTGAAGCTGGCACAAAATCAGTGCTGCCTTTGAGGTAGTCCACCCAATACTTCACCGTGACGGCAGTGGGGCAGGATTGGGGTGTTCACATTTTGCTGATAAGATGGTGTGTTAATCTAAAGCTTGAAGGGCTGGATAAATCAACACTTGCAGTTTGAGCTTATATTTTTAGGTTGGTGTCTTGATTGAGCTGCTGTCTGAGGGCAGTGGCTAAATGTCCACCAGCACTGCCACCAGAAATGCACATTCTGCCTGAATCCACCATTTACTTCCCTAAGTGTTTTGGCTGTAGGAAATGCTTTGCGGCACATACAACATTGTGAATTTGCTCAGGAAAATAAGCCTTTGGAACTAGCCGTATTCAGTGGAGACAATGACAGCATTCAGTTCCTCAGCCATCGCTGTCCAGGGCTCCTCAGAACACCTGACTTTTACCCTTGCCAGGGCCCAGCCTCCTCTGTGGATATAAACAATATCTTCTGCATTTCTTCTGGCTTTGGAGGGCCTTCAAGTCCTCTGACTTCCTCACCAGCAAAGTCAGTGTCTGTCACCTTTACTTGGGCAGACAACTATGCGCTCTTTTTTGCCAAAAGAAACAATGATAAAATTCAGTGCAAGCAGGTGAGGGCTCAGTTCCAGGCAGTGTATCAGGTTACTCCCTTGCCTTGTACCCCAGAAAGTCCCGTCCTGCAGCATCAGCTGCTAGAGATTGGACACAGAGCTTGGCAGTGGGGTTCAGACATAACCCACACTGGGAGCAGCAAGCACATGGCACCCTCAGCCTCCCCTGGCTCTGCCTGCCCGTGGGCTGGCGAGGAGGAAAGGGCGATGCCACCCAAAGGCCACCAGCAAGTTGCTGCCAGTGGCAGCCGCTGCTCATTCACCTATAAACGTACTATTTAGAAATACACACTTGGGCCTTCATGAAGAATTAACGTTGATCCTTCCCCTGACAAAATTCTCTCCATAAGACCTTGTTCTGTGTCAGAAGAACAAGGCACAAACAGTGTTCTTATTTTTCTCTGATATTGTACAATGAAATCTATTTTAAAAAATGAACAACAATTTGAGGTATCTGTCTTTAAGAAAAAGTACTTGCAGATCTGAGAAAAATACTTTGTGTCAGTATTGAGCTGCAATAGCAGCTAGATAGTATAGGAAGAAAAATGCAATACTTTGTGCAACAAAGTAGAAGCTCTCAGAAAGACAAAATCCATCAAAGGGGCCTCTGGGACAATGTCTTATACCTGAGGGTTTAATACTACTTTAACAAAGTAAGAAATAGCACTTTGTTCTCTCCTTTGAGTTACAATGTTATTTAAATCTATACTAACTCCATTTTAAACTCTCTTTTATAATGCCAAGTAAGGTACACTGTCCCATCAAGTCACTTATGTTTTGCACATTTTTTGTAGCATTTAGTGAGGTTGAAATACCCACTCACTGTTCACCTTGAATAGGGATAGACTATTTTTCACATTATTAGGCTGCTGTTTAACAGTCTAAATAAACTTTGCCAACCTGTTCTTAATCAGGTCCCTCATTTTTGAATGTATAGGCCAATACAATTTATTATTAACCTGTTTTGTATCTAGAGAAACCAGCTATGTGTACACTTAGCTATGTATTTCTCAACCAAAAATGAATTTTGAATGTCTTTTGATTTCTGCAGACTCCCACCCTCACTCCCCCTGTAAGCTACTGCGAAGGTGTGAGGCTAAGGGAAAGACATAAGAAAGAATTCCCACGTCTGGATTCCCGCCCCTCTTCTCGGGGCCTGCCTCCGATCAGGAAGAGCATCCGTGCACTGTAAGCAAAATTTGGTCTACGTCTATAACAAGTACACAACTATAATAAGATAAAAGTATTGGAATATAAAGGTGACTTCAGGCAGGAGTTTTCACATCTGTTGGTGGTGAAGAGTAAATCATCTGGGTACTATACAACCGGTTACTAAATAAGAATCGTGATCGGAGATGCGGGAATTTAAGACAGTATTAGGAGTATTAGGGACTATGAGAAAGTTCAGCATGCCTTCCAAGGACAAAGTGTGCCTGTGGAAAATAATTCCTAAGAGGAAAGCAGGGGATCCCAGGCTAGAAGCATAGATGAGAAGGGATGGTGGGATCTTCAGTGCCTAGATAAGGTTTTTATAGGGAAACTGGAGATTTCTGAGCAGGGGAATGACAGTGACCAGGGAAACAAACACACATTTGGGGTCTATCACAATTGTCGGGGGCAGAGGTAGGGAGCAGCTCAGCCAGGGGCAAGGCCTAGTGGTTCTCACATTTTAGTGCAAATCGGAGTCATTGGGGATATTGGTTCATTAAAATTGAAGATTTGGACCCCCCTCCCCCTAACCCTATTCTGATTCAGCAGGTCACTGATAGGAGTACCTGATATGGTTAGGTAAGTGACAGCCTTTCCCAGGCGCTGTTTCCTCATTTGTAAAATGGGGGCAATATGACTGGGAGGATTTGTTTTAAAGGGTGGACAGACTCTGACATGTTTTACAGTTGGGTTGACGAGGCTGGAATAGAAGGATGGTGGCAGTCACATTGGAAGGACATTTTATTTTTTCCTCTTATGGTCTTATGTTCTATCTTTTGTATTTATGTCCATGATTTTCTGCAGTACCAGATCTTTCAGGGCAGAGGATTTGGTCATCACTGTGTCCTCCAGATAGTGTAACTGAATGAACACGTCCCGTCACTCCTTCCCTCTCGCTCCTTTATGGTCATCACCAACCATACTATACCCTGGAGCTCTTCAGGGCAGGGGCGATAGGTTCACTAGTCTCTCCAGTGCCTGGTAACCTCCTGGTGTTCAATCAGTGCTGCTTTAGGGAATATATACATGAGAAAATGGAAGGATAAATGTGGAGTTGGAGGATGACGTGCCCACTAGTCATGGCTGGATTATAACCCAAGTCACTTGTCTGAGACCCTGGTCTCCAGGGACTGTGTCACACACATTGCAAGAGGCTTTGCCCGCCACTTTGAGATGGATGTCTCTGAGAGGCTGTGGGCACCAACTCGCTTAGAACATATTTCTGTGAGATTATTTGAATCAGCTTAGCACTGGAAGTTCAATTTTGGCACCACTTTACATGACACTAATAAGCAGCCACTTCACAGAATCTTTTTTTTTCCTGTTCTCTGAAAAGGGCTTTGAAATTCCATTTAATGGTGTGCTCACTTCAGCAGCACATAAACTAAACACTGGAAGGTGGTAGAGAAGATTAGCATGGCCCCTGCACAAAGATGTCACGCAAATTTGTGAAGCATTCCATATTTTTTAATGAGTTTGATGTAAGCATTCCACGTTGAATACCAAATCAGCACACTGTATCCTATAAATGTACACAGTTATGATTTAATTTTAAAAAGTTTCAGAACATATATTTCATTCAACACAACGCAGTTTTATGTTTGAGTTATCAGAATGATGGCTTATTTAAGAATCATTATGACAGAATTTTTAAACCTCGCTTTCAATCATTTACCTTTTCATTGCCCTACAACTTATCTTACAAATTCATTGTAGTTAGATTAACAAGATAATAAAACATTGTTAGAGAGGAAAAATCAGTCTTATAACGATGTTGCTCATCCAGATTAAGTCATGAAAATGAAATGTACAGAAAATTTTTAAAAAATTCTATATAACGTATTCACTGGCATGTTCCAGAATTCAGCATTGTGGAGGAAGAAAGAGACCAAAATAATCCTTCTTAACTTTGTATAAATTCTATGATCAATCATTCGGTTTAACTCAATCAGGCATGAGGAGCCCTCATGGAAAAAAATGACATATATATCCAAATGACACGCCAGATAACAGGCCAGGTAACACCTACCATTGTCATAACAGTTATTTGACCTAAGTCAGGAAATATATTCCTTCATTGCTTCATTCATTCAGCTGTTGACCGAGTGCGGACACTATATCCCAGGGACTGTGCTGCGTGCTGGGGATACGAAGAGTAAGACACCTGTCTGTTGAGCATAAGGCACTTAGTCCCTCATCTTTTAGGAGTTCTTATGATTGAGCTTTGAACTATTACATGTGGACTTAAACTCATTGACAGCCCCAGAATACATCCTACACTCAGTTTGACTTTAGGACCTGTTAGGACCCCATCCCTGGAGATTTTTTTGGGAGGGACGGGCTTAGACAGTTCATTTAAGTAAAATGAAAGGGTGATTTCAGCCTTCCCTGAAGAATTCAAAAGTGTTTTGCCTACAACTCCTACACCATTCCAACTCTGGGGGAATGCCTCAGAAAAGGACCAAGTTATACCAGCATCATTTGAGCCTCCCCACTTCTGCCCGACTCTGATCCAAATTCCAGCACAGACATCAAAAAAAAAAAAAAAAAAAAAGTACCAGGTTACAGTGGTTCCAAACACTGTGGTGCGACTGATACTGGAAAAGTGGCGGCCCAGCCAGCTCAGCCCAGTGGGGCTTGGGGACCTGCCACCTCTGTCTTGGTGGCAGCAGCCAGCAGAGGAACCGGCAGGTTGGAGCAAGCAGATGGGAGCTTCCCTCCCCCACCAAAGGCTCCAGTAGAGCGGTGCTAGAGGGCCTGCTGGCTCTGCCTTGGTGGCAGCTGGCACAGAAACCAGCAGGCTGGAGCAAAAGGGGGAGCTTCCCTCCCCCAACAGAGGCTCCAGTAGCCATAAGAACCAAACAGTGCGGGGAAAGACACTGGCGCCATGCTGTCTCCTCACAGGGACTTCTGGCAATTCCTCCAGTGCATCCCTGATTGGTCTGTTTTCAAAATCTATTCATGATTAGTCTATTTTCAAGACCCAAAAGCTCATTGGACAACTGCCCCTATATAAGCCAGAGACCCTGAGCACAGACTTGGGCAGATCTCAGGAGAAGAGCAAAGAGATTTGGCTCTGTAACACTTGTATCCTGCTCTATGAGATTTGCCCCTTTGTAGGA
>CAUYTI010131528.1:0-26399 GCA_963575145.1 Galago senegalensis | reverse complement strand
ACAGGCGCCCGCCACAACGCCCGGCTATTTTTTGGTTGCAGCCGTCATTGTTGTTTGGCGGGTCCGGGCTGGGGATTCGAACCCGCCACCTTAGGTGTATGTGGCTGGCGCCTTAGCCGGGTGAGCTATAGGCGCCGAGCCAACCAATGTGTTTCTTAATCTGGCTTTCACTCTTATAACTATGTCCAAAGTCACTGACAATCTCCATGACATCAAATCCAGTGGGCATTTGCCTTCCTTTACTTACCTTGACAAGTTGGCAACATTCACAACTGTTGCCACTCCTGTTCTTCTCTCATAACATCATACTTTCCAAATTTTCTCAGGTTTCTCTGAGGCTGTTACTTCTCAGGTTTCTCTGGCTGTTACTTCTCTTTCTTTGGTTCATCCTCCTCAATGCTTAAGTTCATCAAGATGCAGTTCTCAGTCCACTACTCTATCCATTTGAACCAGGCCACCTCACCCCTACAAATTACTTAAATGACAATCTTTATACACAGATCTTCCAATTACATATATGGAGCCAAAAAAAGTCTCTAAGCTATAAACCAATACATTCACCTGCTGACTTAACACCTGCTTTTGTCTGTCTCAAAGGTACTTCAACTCTATATATGCAAAATAAACATCAAGATCTGAACAACTTGGTTGTCTTCCAGAATACAATATCCCAACTGGGTAGCATCACTCTCTGCCCTATTAAACAAACCAGAAACTTAAGAGAATCTTTCTTAACACCTCCATTTTCTATAACTTCTCTTATCAACTCAATCATTAAATATTTTTCAAACCCTTATAACCTCCCCACTGCCACCAGGTGTAAGCTACCATGTTCCCTTCTCTGAGGGAGAGAGAAGGAATTGACTCCTAGCAAGTCTACCTGCTTTACTCTGTCACTCTAACCCTTGCACATCCTACATCTAAACTAATCTTTTCCATCAATTCCCCTATTTAAAACCCTTCAATAGTATCCCATTGTGCTTAATATGGGAATTCTTACAACTCCCTATCATGACCTACAAGGTCTGACCCCCAACTGTTTCTCCAGCTTCATCTTGATTTTTCTCTCCCACCATCCTTCTTTCAGTCCCTTAAACACAGTACCTCCCACAGCAATAAGCTATTGCCTCTGCCTAGATGGCTCTTATCACCCCTCCCTGACAATAAATTCATACACGTCATTCAGAATTCACCATAGTTTCCAGGAACTTCCTTAATTTAAAGTCCCCACAAGATACTGCCTCATAGCCTGGAATATAACAAAGCCTCACCCAACTGCAATTTTATAATATGTTTTTGATTATTTATAGTGTCTGTCATCCCAGCAAACTTAAAAATACCTAAAGGTAGGGTATTTTCCTTACCACATCCTTCCACTTCTGGGAACAGTTCCTGACACGAAATAAGTATTCGATAAATATTAGCTGAACAGATAGATATTGCTGTTGAAACTAGTTCTCTAAAGCAATTCCTTAGTTCTTATTATTTCTAAGGACCTTTTCTTAATTCTACTGCTGGATATGTGTTTACTTGAAATTCATATTGCTGGATTATAGAACTAGTGAAAAGAATGAATGCTTAGGAAAAAACACCAGTAGCAAAATCAAAAGACAAATGGGAATAATATTCTCAATCCATACCACAAAAGAGTAATATTATTTCCAGAGGGTACAAAAAATACATATATGCATTTTAAGAGATGTTATCAACATATTACTTCTTGAAGTTGAATTGAGGGTACCATAACTGGTTAAGTATACCTAGATAGGCATGCACATCCATTTTACCTGCAACTCATACACTTTGGGGAATGATCAATTGAATTCCCAACAACATCTCTTAAAATATGTGTGTGTGTGTGTGTGTGTGTATATATATATATATATATATATATTTTTTTTTTTTAGCACCTGTAGTATATATACACACATACTCACACATGTGCCTCCCAGATAATGATTAGAAACAGACTAACAAGAGAAAAAAAATGAGCAAGGAATAGGAAAAAGATGTTCCACTTTGCTTATAATAAACATTAAAATGACTTTTTTTTTACCCTTCACATAGCCAAAATTCAAGAAGTTTGATAACAAAGATTTCCAGAGAGATTCTAAGGATACTGAAACTCCAGTTACATTGCTGTTGAAAATGTTAAGCAGGTACAAATAAAGAGTAGGTTGACAATATCCTGAAAATGAAAAATCTAGTAATTGCATCTCTAAGAAGAAATTATTTTATAGATACACTTGGATATATGTGATATGATACCTATTCATAGTCTGCTATTTATAACAGCAAAAAGTTGGGGTTGAGACTCAATCAAAAGCTGACCAATTAAAATACAGTACACATCATTAGAATGCAGCCATCAAAACAAGCAGCTCTTTATATACTTTCTGAAAAAAATTATAAGATATGTTAAGTACAATAAGCAATGTTCAAAATAGGGTATTTTTTATTTAAAAATAAATGAAAATAATCTATGTTCATATTTGCTTGGATAAAAAAAATTGAGAGAGATAACATATGCAACTAATAATGATGCTTAAGTGTTCATGGTGGTATTCTGGGGCAAATGGATACAGGTGAGAAATTTTTCATTTTGAATTTTTTGGTTTTTGAGCCATGAACATGATTACCTACTCAAAACTTTAACATAAATGTTTTCAATTAATTAATACTGTTGTCTCACAGAGCCCCCTTTCTTTGTTTTAATTTTCTTGACTCAGATAGTGGTCAGTTACACAGGATACCCTACCAAATAATAAATGCTAAGGCAAACAGACAATCCCTTTGTTGGAAGATCGATGCTTGCTCACAGTGCTGTCAGGCTGACTTTATGAAAGAAGTAAGCCAACAACAGTACGACAGCTGTTTGAGTTCCAAAACTTTATTGTCTGTGTCCTTTCTGATTCCTAGATTCTTTTCTTCAGTAGGGCCAATCTTTTAACCTAACAATATTGTAATAGAGATGACAACAAAATTAAACTCCCAACTCTAGCTTTCTAACAGTGTGATCCTTAACAAATTCCTTAAGCTCTTCAAAGCTTCAATCGTCTAATTACAAAATGGACAGTGATGTAATAATGCCTGTCTTGTAGGACCACTGTGAGGATTTAAATTAGCAATAGCCAAGGGCATGGCAAACACTTGAGATAGCAGTTATCGTCATCATCATGGTCTGGGACTACCACTACCAAACATGGATACTGCTTTCTTGAGTATAAAAACCATAAGAGAAAATTCCCAAAGAAAGCTAATTCTGCTCTTCATCCCACTCTGACTCACAAATCACCATGGCCAGAAGTCTGCCTCGATTTATTAAAATGAGAGAACACCTGATATCTCTCTATGGATGGTACATAAATAGATGCCATTAAAATTGTTCTACTCCCTTTGATGTAGGAAAAATCCAAACATCTTCTTTAAGGAAACAAAATAACTAGTTTTATCTTCAGTAAACAAGAAAAATGCACTACAGTTTACTCATTCTACTGAGAGACATTAGGGCTACTTTGGCTTTTGGCTTTTGTTCCTGCAAATGATGCAATCACAAACACTGCTGCATCTGTCTCCTGGAGCAGGTGCTAGGGTACATGTCTAGGAATGGAAATTCAGATATTCAACTTTGCCAAACTGGTTACCAAAATGATTGTCCCAATTTACTGCCACCAGCAGTGCAGAATTCCCTCGAGTTACAAGCCAACCAATACCCAGTATTATCAGCTTTATTTCAACCCATCTGTGGGGTCTAAATCGGTACCCTGTTGCTTCAATTTGAATTCTCTTGATTATGAATGATATAAGCATATTTTGACACTTATTTTCTGCTCATATTTCCTGTTCTCTGAAATATCTGTTCATATCTTTTGCTCCTTCTTTCACTAAGTCATTGATCTTTTTTCACTGATTAGGAGGCATTACTTATGTGGTCCGTTCCTTCCCTCTTCCTCTCCCCTTACCCACTCTCTCCTCTTTTTCCTTCTCTTCTTCAATCAAGCTGATTGATTGATCATATAGGTCAAGGTAGGAATCTAATTTCATTCTTTTTCCAAGTGAATAATTACCTACCTAATACTATTTATTGAAAATGTACTTCTAAAACTAAGGGTGAAGGAAACAGAGTAAAAGATTAAATATTTACCAAAATCTGGTCTAAAAAGATTGTTCCTTAAATGATCTCCCCTACCCAAAGAATCTGAGTGAGTGCCACTAGACTTACACCCCAGCAAAAGTCAAGCATTTATCTCTGGAGAGAAGAAAACAGAAAATCTAAGAAGACCAAGTTAGAGAGGACTAACAAACTGAAAATAAGGAAGCTAAGCAAATTTAGGTACAGAGAATACTGAGAATTCAGCTCCCTTCCTCCAGTGGGCAACCAGGACAATGGCATCCAGGTCCCTTCCTTCCAGGCACACAACTGGAATGTTCCTGTGTGATCTTCCATGGTAAAACTATTGTGTCTGAGAGAAAGAAATACTGACACTACTGCTCGCATATAAAATGCCCATAGAGGTGATCTTAGTGTGAAGCTCAAAGTCAACAAAATTCACCCATGAACTGAGACCTTCTAAAACAGGCTCAACTCTCAGTTATAAGGAAATCAAACATTACCACATATCTGAAAGTCCAGCTTCCTTAATCAACTTTACACGTACTGATATTCACCCACATTCTTTTTCATTGCTGTGTGGTATTCCAGTGTATAGATACACCACAATTTATTCATCCATTAGCTGTGGATGGACATTTGGGCTATTTCAACTTATGAATAATTCTAAAGCATATCTCACGCTAGTCACATGTAAACATTTTCATTGGGTATATACTTGGAAACTAAAATGCTGGATCACAAGGCATGCCTAGATTCAGTTTAGTAGGCACTGCTAATTAGTTTCCAAAGTGATCACTATGTCATCATATTTATACCCCAACATGTAGCTATCAGAATTTCAGTTGTTCTACATCCTTGTCCAATGCTGCATCATCACGCTTTTTAATCACAGCCATTCTAGGGGGTATGTATTGGTACCTCACTGTGATTAAACTAAATTATCCTGATGACTAGAATCAGGTTAAGCATCTTTCATTAACTGGCCATGTGAAGACAGACTTTTGTAAAGTACCTGTTCAAGTCTTGTACTTATTTTTCTACTGGATTATCTGGCCTTTTCTCCTTGAAGAAGCAGTTCTTTATATATTTATTAAGTGCCAAATACTTTTACTCTATGGCTTGTCTTTTTACTCTTCTAAGAATGTCTTTTTATGAACAGAAGTTCTTAAACTTTAGCAGCGGTTCTCAACCTGTGGGTTGCAACCCCTTTGTAACAATGAAAATACATCGCGGCATAAGGAAGGTGGATAACCACTACTTTAGGAAGTCTAATTATCAATATTTTCTTTTATGACAGTGCTTTTGTGTCCTGTTAAAAAACAATCTTGGTCTACCCTATGGTCATGAAGGTATTTTTATGCGTTATCTACTGGAAGCTTCATTGTTTTTACCTTTCACATGTAAAATAGAAAATGCAAAATCCTTTTGCATTGATTTTTGACAGTATAACTTAGGGGTAAAATTTTTATTACTTTCCTATATTGATTCCCAAATTATCCAGCAATGCTTATTATAAAAGTCACCATTTTCTCAGTTTCCTCCATGTTTTCCACACTTTTATCTCCCTCTGCTGATCCCAGGGAACTCCAGTATATTATTTCTTTGTTCAGGTAGATCTACTCTGCTGTCAACCCAATCCCAAGTGCTTTTGTTTTTCAGTTCTAGAACATATATTTGGGTTGCTATTACAATTCTAGCTCTCCAGTGAAATCTTTAATCTTTCAACCTGCTTAAATGTATTAATCACAGTCTTTTTAAGTTGGTATCTAAAAACTCCATTGTCCGTATCCATTGGGCATACTGTCTCGTTTCTCTTATTTTGGGTTTATTTTAAATCACAGTTTAGCTCTCCATAAATCTGAATATATAAAAACTACAGAGATATTTTGAGGCTTAGGGTTAGACTTCTCCAGACAGAATTTACATTTGCTCCAGGAAGGCAAGTAGGACACCAACAAGTGTGGATCAACTTAACCCAAACAGATTGAGATGATTCAGAAGTGGGCTTCTTTCCTTCTTTTAGAAAATCTTCCATTTTGACGACAGGCACCCCAGAAATAGAAAATAGAGAAAAATGGAAATGTGTATCTTTTAGCAGTCGGAATCCAACAGAAATTCCCCCTATAATTCACTGAATATCAAAAAGAAAATTCACACTTGTCTATAAGAAATTAATTTTTCTCTAAACTTTAAATTATCCATTATAAAACCTTAACAATGTGTGGCTTAATGCCATGGTTTGCAATGTCTTTTACTTAAGGCAAAACCTATTCAAATCATTTCCAAACACTGTTACAGACTGTTAATACATAAGAAAGTATCCACTACATCTTCTGGGAAAAATAAAAGACTGATGGGATCCATAACAACATAAAACTACATCTAGAATGATGCGCTGTTTCTCTGGGCTCTCCCCAAAGCCTCCCCATTACAAGATACGTTTTTACAGGCTACAATAGAAGAAATTGACTTCACTGACAAGGGAACATTATTTACTATAAGAATTCACATTCTATGAAGAAATATATGAAAACATTTGAGCATGGTGTCGAAAAAACACTTTACAACTGTTCTACAACAAAATTGAAATGGTACTTTTTATTGTTCTACAAGGGTATATCAAGTTTAAAAGATCAAAACTCCAAACACAAATCCAAGTAAACTTCAAATGAAGATAACATTCTTCATTTGTCCCCCACTACATATCTTTAATAGGATTCTTTCTCCCCAGAACGTACCTGTTTCACAAACTACTGTCTCTAATCCTCTATTTCCCTCCATTAATTATCTCTATAATTCATTCCCACTAATCTAACCGCAATTTTCTTACTTCCATCTCCCTAAGACTCCCAAGCTTATTGTACACACATCCACCTTTTTGGATTCCTCATCTGCCTTTGCCTCCATGCTCTGGGGCAAAACTTGCCAGGTGTTATGCCTCGGTGTATCTCTGCTATCTGTGGCAGAGCAATGTCAATAATCAAATGCCCTCAATGAGTCAGAGAATGACATTCATTCAATAAATATTCACAATGTCTTCTAAGTGTTTTTCTAGCTGATGTGGATACAGCTCCTGAAATACATATTCAAGTGGGATGAAATAGACAATAAGCAAATAAATAACTAGAAAATAGTTTAGGTGGTGGTCCGTCCTGTAAGGAAAATTAAAGACGGGGAAGACAGCTAGTCACTTGTCAGAGATGGTCTCTCTGACACGATGTCATTTAAGCAGAGACCACAAGGGTTGAAGAAGTAAGTGATATGGAAGCCAGGACAAAACATTCCAGATAACTGGGAAGGCACATGAATATCCCAAACTCAAACACACACTTAATGTGTTGTGTAGTTGTGTGGCTGGAGCACAGCGTCAGAACAGATCAGAGAGGTAGCCAGTCTCCAGACGCTATAAGCCTTTGGAGAACATTGTAAGGACCTTGAATTTTACTTTGAATAAGAAGGAGTGAGATGAGCTGATTTCTGAGTTAAAAATAGCTCTCTGGACAGCGTGAAGAGAAATAGGCTGTAGAAGTGCAAGAAGGAAGACCACCTGAGAAGGAGCTCTAACAGTTCAGATAGGAATCATGGCTTTGGCTGGAGTGGAAATGGTGTGTGAATTGATGGATACCAATTAATATTAATTCTGGATATCTTTTTAAAGTAAGAATAATTAGATTTTCTATTGACTGGATGTGAGATGTGAAAGGCAGGAGTCACGAATAACTTTGTACAACTAAGGGACTGGAAAAATAGACCAGCCATTTATTGAGATAGGTAAACACTGCTAGAACAACAAGCATGGAAAAGAAAAAACGCTATCAAACGCTGAAAAGAAAAAAGCTTAGATATCATGTGGAACACTGACACTTGAGTCCGAGTTCACAGAAAAGGTATGGGCTGATGATGTTAATCTGAGAGCAGTCTATGGATGGAGGGTATTTAAGTCCATTAAACTAAATGAGATCACTTGGGGACTGAATATCCAAGGTCCAAGCCACAGAACTAGTATAGCAACTAGGATGATAAAGGAGGACAAGTAAAGCAAACTAAGAAATAGTGACTGGTGAAAAGTGAAGAAAATCTAAACAAGGGCCCTGGGCATCAAGTAAGAAGATACTTTGAGAAGGATGTCAGCAGACTTCCACTTTCTGTTAAAGATGAGTTAGGTTATTCAGGCAAACATGCACCCCAACTCTCCATGGGACCAACTCACAAACATAAGGTACTTCTTGCTAGAAGAAAAAGGTAAGCAAGAGGCCATCAGTATCCCAAGAAACACTATGAAAACTTGCCACTTCTGCTACTGAAGAAATCTGCTCTGCTCACAGGACCCTGACCCCAGTTTGGGGAGCTGCCAGGTATTCACGAAACTGTACTCTACCAAAGAAGGAGCCCAAACTGTGCTCCCTTGCCCATGACCAAAGATGCTGTTGAACAATGCAATCTTGAAACCAGGGCCATTCCTGCCTGAGAACCAACAGCCACTGTTAACTCCCTATCCCCAAGGCTCTGGTACCATTACACCATAATAAACAGCCCAGCACCCTGTAAGAGAGAACCAGGCTGCCACCATGCCCCCAAAGAACAGTGCTTGAAACACTAGCTGACAAGTCCCTTGCCCCTTTGGTATGGCATAAGAGACAGCCCACTCCCCAAAGTCAGGGGAGGCACACCCAAGCTATCGACCAACCAGCTCCATACTCTCTTGGTGTGGTATATGAGATCACCTGCTGCTCCCATCCTGAAACCCTGATCCCTAAGCTTCCACAAGACAAAAGAACAGTTGCACAAACTCCCCCAGCCTAATCACTGAGACACTCAGAGGCATTGCTAATGTTGATGATGGCTAAAGAAACTGCACAAAGACTACAATATCTTGCCCAACCAGAAGCAAAGCCAACACACCCTACCAAATGATGTCATAGGACCAAATGATTTTTCTGCATCTATTGAGAGGATCATATGGTCTTTATTTTTGCATCTGTTTATGGGGTGAATTACATTTATAGATTTGCATATGTTGAACCATCCTTGTGCTCTGGGATTAAACCCACTTGGTCATGGTGAATTACTTCCTTGATGTGCAGCTAAATCTGGTTTGCTAAGGTTTTACTGAGAATTTTTCCATCTATATTCATAAGGGATATTCATCTATATTTTTTGTTTTTGTTGTGTCTTTTCCTGGCTTTGGTATCAAGGTGATATTGATAAAACATGATGGGGGGAAGATTCCTTCTTTGTCAATGCTAGAAAATAATTTCTGCAGGATAAGCACCAATTCTTCTTTATAGGTCTGGTAAAATTCAGGTGATCTGGTCCAGGACATTATTTTGTTGGGAGATGTTCATTGCTGCTTCAATTTCAGTACTTGGTATTGGTCTGGTCAGATAATCTATTTCTTCCTGATTGAGCCTAGAGAGGCCGTGTGTTTCTAAAAACATGTCCATTTCCTCCAGGTGTTCAAGTGTATGTGCATAGAGTGTTTTATAGTATTCAGAGATGATATTTTGTATTTCCATGTTGTCTCCTTTTTCATTCCTGATTAAGCTTATTAGAGTCCTTTCTCTTCTGCTTCTGGTAAATCTAGTGAGTGGCCTGCCAATATGGTTTATCATATCAAAGAGCCAACTTTTTGTTATATTCATCTTCTGTATAATTCTTTTGTTACTGATTTCACTTAGCTCTGCTCTGATCTTATTTATTTTCCTCTGCTGGATTTGGAATTGGTTTATTTTTCCTTGTCCAGTTCTTTGAGATGACGCATTAGATTGTTGATTTGTATCTATCTTTTGGATATAGGCATTTACAGTGATGAGTTTTCCTCTCAACTGTTTTAGCTATGTCCTACAGATTATGACAACTTCTGTTCTCTTTATCATTAGTTAAAAGAATCTTTTGATTTCCATCTTAATTTCCTCTTTAATCCAACTATTATTCAAAAATAGTTTCTTTAGTTACCACAACTTTGTGCAGACATGAATGTTTCATACTTATGGGGAAAAAAAGGATGCCCACTATTACCACTTCCGTTCAAGACAATCCTAGCCAAAGCAATCACACAAGAGAAGGTAAGCAAATGGGGAAAGAAGAGGTCAAACTTTACCTCTTTGCTGACTATATAATCTTATATCTAGAAAACCCCAAAGATTCTGCCAAGAGACTCCTGGAATTGACAAATAAATTAGCAAAGTCTCAGGTTATCAAATCAATAGCAATCATATATGCCAACAACAGTCAACCTGAGAACCAAACCAAAGACTCATACCCTTCACAATAAGAAAAAAGAAAATAAAATACCAAGGAATACATTTAACAAATGAGGTAAAAGATCTCTATATGGAGAATTATGAAACATTAAGGAAGGAAATAGCAAAGGACATAAATAGATTAAAAAACGTATCATGCTGATGAATTGGCAGAATCAGCAGTCATAAAATGTCCATACTACCCAAAGTGACCTGCAAATCAACACCATCACCAATTAAAATGGCCAAGGTCATATTTCACAGGTCTAGAAAAAATAATTCTATACTTCCTATGGAATTAGAAAATGCCCTGTATAGCCAAAGCATCCTTAAGCCACAGGAACAAATTGGGAGCCATCCATTTACCAGATTTCAAGCTTTTCTCCAAGGCTATAGTAACCAAAACGCCATGATACTGACAGAAAAACAAACACTTAGACCAGTGGATGAGAACAGAGAATCCTGACATACAATCATACTGATAAATATTGTCATCTGATATTGGACAAAGCAGAAAAAAACAGACACTGAGATAAAGAATTCCTTTTGAATAAATGGTGGTGGAAAAAAAATGTATAGCAACATGTAAAAGACTGAAACAGGATCCACATCGCTTGCCACTCACAAAAATTAATTCATGATTGATAACAGACTTAAGCATAAGAAATGAAACTGTAAAAATTCTAGAAGAAAAAAAATTTTTTTTCCAGGTTAATGTGAGGGTACAAACAACTAGGTCATAATATTTCAATTTGTTAGGCAGAGGTCCTCTTGTAGTAGTGCCCCACACCCAAAAGGTGTATCATACACTCCTACATTGTGCCTATTAATTGGGAGCACATGAATCCCCCCCCCCTTCTCTCTTCTCTATTTCGCATTCCCCCACCCACACCTTGAATTAAAATAAGTTTTTCTCCCATGTGGGCATGTATTAGATCATCTACTGGATTGATAATAAAATTGAGTACATTGGATATTTGCTTTTCCATTTCTTTGATCCTTTACTAAGAAGAATGTGTTTCAACTCCATCCAGGTTAATATAGAATATGTAAAGTCACCATCTTTTTATGGCTAAATAGTACTCCATGGTATACATATACCACAGTTTTGTTCATCCACTCCTGTGTTGATGAGCCTTTAGGTTGTTTCCACATCTTGGAGATTGTAAATTGAGCTGCGATAAACAATCTAGTGTATAAATGTTTTTATGATAAAATTATTCTTTTCCCTTCTGGGTAGATGCCTAGTAGTGGGATGGCAGGGTCAAATAGGTAGTCTAATTTGAAATCTTTGAGGATTTTCCATACTTCCTTCCAAAAAAATTCTATTAGTTTGCAGTCCCATAAACAGTCTAAAAGTTTTCTTTTTTCTCCACACCGTGTCAGCATCTGCAACTCTGGGACTTTGTGACATGGGCTCTTCTTACTGGAGTTAGGTAATATTTCTGGGTGGTTTTGATTTCCATTTCTCTGACGATTAGGGATGATGAGCATTTTTTCATATGTTAACCATTCTTCTGGCTTCATCAGAAAAAGTTCTGTTCATGTCTCTTGTCCAGTGATAGATGGGACTGTTTGCTCTTTTTCTGTCGGTTAATAAGAATTCTCTATAGATCCTAGTTGTCAAACTTTTGTCAGATTTGTAACATGCGAATATCTATTCCCATTCTGAAGGTCATCTACTTGCTTTAATTGTTGTGTTCTTAGCTGTGCAGAAGCTTTTCAGTTAAATTAAGACCCATTTGTTAATTTTTTATTGTGATTGCCACTAAAGTTTTCATCATAAAATCTTTCCCCAGGCTGACTTCATCAAAAGTTTCTCCCACACTTTCTTCTAGGATTATTATTGCTTCATTTCTTAGATTTAAATCTTTTATTCATCTTGAGTCCATTTTTGTAAGTGATGAAAGGTACAGGTTCAGTTTCAGTCTTTTACACTATGGTTATCCAGTGCTCCCAGCACCATTTATTGAATCAGGATTCTTTTCCCTACTGTATGCTTTTATTTGGTTTATCAAAGATCAGGTGGCTATAAAAGACTGATTTCATCTCTTGGTTTTCTCTTTGGTTCCATATGTCTATGTCTCTATTTTTGTGCCAATACCATGCTGTTTTTTTCACTGCAGAGTCTGGTAGAATAAATGCCTCTGGCTTTGTTTTTATTACTAAGAATTGCCATGGCTATTCAGGAATTTTTCTGGTTCCATATGAAAAGAACAACTTTGTCCGATTCTTCAAAGTATGATGTTGGTATTTTAACAGAGATTGCATTAAATCTGAAAATTGCTTTCGGTAGCATAGACATTTTAACAATGTTGATTCTTCCCAACCAAGAGCTCTAAATTCGCACACACACCCAGATATCTAAAAGAAATATTATTAGGTCTAAAGGGAGAGATAGACAGCAATATAAAAATAGTAGGAGAATTTCAAGACCACTCTTCCAGCAATGGTCACACATGGAACTTTCTCCAGGATGGATTGTATGGTAGACCACAAAACAAGTCTCAATACATTTTTAAAAATAGAAATCATATCAAGTATCTTTTCTAACTACCATAAAATAAAACTAGAAGTGGAGAAATTTTGAAACCTATACAAATACATACAAATTAAACAACAATGAAGGAATTAAAGTGGAAATTTAAAAATTCCTTGAGGAAATACAACATACAAAACCTATGGGATACAACAAAAAAAGTTCTAAGAGGGAAGTTTATAGCAATAAACACTTGGGTCAAAAAATCAGAAAAATCTCAAACAACATTGCAACTCAAGGAACTAGAAGAACAATAATAATTACCCCATTAGAAGGAAAGAAATAATAAAAATCAAAAAGGAGGCCAAGCAAGGTGGTTCACTCCTGTATTCCCAGAACTCTGGTAGGCTGGAATAGATGTATTGCTTGAGCTATGATACCACAGTACTCTATCCTAGGGCAATAGAGTGAGACTCTGTCTCAAAAAACAACAAGAAAGGCTCGGCGCCTATAGCTCAACCGGCTAAGGCGCCAGCCACGTACTCCTAAGATGGTGGGTTCGAATCCCCAGCCCGGACCCGCCAAACAATAATGACGGCTGCAACCAAAAAACAGCCAGGCATTGTGGCGGGCGCCTGTGGTCCCAGCTACTTGGGAGGTGGAGGCAGGAGACTCCCTTGAGCCCAGGAGTTGGAGGTTGCTGTGAGCTGAGATGCCACAGCACTCTACCCAGGGGGACAGCTTGAGGCTCTGTCTCCAAAAAAAAAAAAAAAACAAGAAAAATTGAAGAGGAAATCAATGAAATACTAAAAAATACAAAGGATCAGCAAAAAGCTGGTTTTTTGAAAAAAATAAAATCAACAAACATTTACATAGACTAAGAAAAGACAAGAAAAGATTTAAATAAATAAAATCATAGATGAAAAAGGAGATTTTTTTTTCTTGAGACAGAGCCTCAGCCTAGCTCACAACAACCTCAAACTCTTGGGTTCAAATGATCCTCCTTCCTTAGCCTCCTGGGACTACAGGCACCCAAGACAATGCCCAACTAATTTTTCTATTTTTAGTGGAGACAGAGTCTCACTCTTGCTCAGGCTGGGTTTGAACTCCTAAGCTAAAGGGATCCTCCTCCCTTGGCCTCCCAGAGTGCTAGGATTAGGCATGAGCCACAGTGCCCAGTCATAGGAAAAAGGAAGTAGTATAGCTGATACTACAGAAATACAAAGGATCATTAAGACTATTATGAACAACATAAGAAATAGGCTAATTTTTAGGGTGCATACAACCTACCAAAATTAAATCATAAAGAAATAAAAAATCTGAACAGACCAATAATGAGTAACAAAACTGAATAATAAAATCTCTCATCAAAATAAAGCCCTGGACCTCGGGCTTCACAGCTTAATTCTAACAAATAGTTAAAGAAGAATGAATACCAATCCTTTTCAAACTACTTCAAAAATATTTCAGAGAAAGGTATTCTTCCCAACTCATTTTATAAGGCTAGTCTCACCCTAAAGAAAACTACAGGCCAATAACCCTGATGAACATATTTGCAAAAATATTCAACACAATACTGGTAAACAGAATTGAACAGTACTTAAAAAGAATCATTCACCGTTATCAAGTGGGATTCATCTCAGGGATGCAAGGATGGGTCAACATATACAAATCAATAAATGCGATACATCACATTAACAGAATCAAGGACAAAAGCCACATTACCATTTCAACAGATGCAGGAAAAGCATTGATAAAATTTAACATCTTTTCATAATAAAAAATTCTCAACAAATTAGGTACACAGAAGGAATGTTCATCTCTCAACACAATAATGTCTACATAGGGATAAATCCACAGCTAAGATCATACAGAAAAAGGAAAAATTAAAAGCTTTTCCTCTAAGATCTGGAATAAGACAAGGATGGCCACTTTCACCACTTTTATTCAACATATCCCCAACCAGAGTAATTAGGCAAGAGAAAGAAAGAAAGCCCATTTTTGTCTGCCTGCTGCACATTCTTTATTACTAGTCTTCCTCCATGCAGGAATAATTTATACTTCAAATATGGATGCATTTTTCCTCTCTTCCATCTCCCTGCCAAATCTCAGCAAACTTGCCACCCAATTCAATATCTGTTTCCAATTAAAGCTATTGTCTAGCTTATGGAGGTCAGGTGATAAATGAAGTTTGGGCCCAAATTCAAATTGTAATGATCTAGCTAGCATATCTATGGACCTCATCTCTGATCAGTTCTTTACTTCCTAATTCTGTAAGTGGAAAAGACATACTTAGCAACTAGCAGAATCTATACATTCGCCATCTGATGTATGGAGAAGGGGCTAGTATGATAAGAAACAAATGGAATCCTGGAGTATCCACTGTCTACCAAGATAGTAAAGTATATTAATAGAAAACCAAATCATAGAAATTGGTATCAACCAAAAAAAAAAAGAAGAAGAAAAACACAATAGCTGCAGAGGTGATTGATAATATCTATTATCTATCATCTCCAATTAGGTTGACTATTTGGCCTATGCAAAATCTTGGAAAATAACGGTGATGCACATCAATGAACGACAGTAAGTTATCCTAAATGTAAATACGTGATTCCACTTGCAGCTGTGATAGAAGATGTCGGACATCCACTGGGGCAAATCAACACAGCCCTGGCATCTTAGCTGCTGTTGGCTGGCAAAGGCTTATTTCTCTATCAGTTTAGAACCACCAGCATGTATTTGATTTTCCTCTTCAGGAACATTTGAAGTCTGCTACCTCATCTCACAATTATGCCACCTCTCCTGCTCTCAGCCCAAAAACAGCCCAAAACAGCCTAGAAAGATCTGGATATCTTCACATCCTACCAAACATTACCCTTGTTCACTGTTTTGATGACATTCAGCTGTCTGAACCCGAGGAAGAGTCAGCAACAAGCACTTTGGTTGACTTAGTAAGATGAAGGAGAGCAAGAAAGAGACATCATAAAAATCCAGGGCCCCCACCACTTCATTGAAGTTTCTGGAACTCGGTGGTCTAGACTACAGCATGTTGGGACATCCCTCCAAGTGAAAGACAAATTATTATACCTTCTACTGACTATTATACCATAGTTCTACTGACTATGACCAAAAAGAGGCACAATGCTTGGTGGTCTTTGTTAGGAACCTATGGACTTGCTGATTTTGAATGGAGCTGGAGTGAGTAAAAGCTCTGCAGCATTCCTGAACTATGGTACAAGCTGTCTGCTGCTGGGGCCATAAGACCTAGAATATCCAGTACTAATCTGAGTGTCTGTGGCAAATTAAGGAAACACCTAAGGGAATGACCACACAAATCTTTGGGGTTTAGAAGCAAAGCCCATCTGTGGATCACTGTTCTCCTTTTGAGGATCAGCTCCTGATATGCCTAGTGACATAAATGATCATGTGATTTGAGTTCCCAGGTTGGGTATGCACAGTGGTAGACTGAACAACGTAAGAGATTGAATTTGAACAAGTCCAGATTATAGGAGTGAATTTCATGAGCAGTGGCTCAGATTTCTTCAACACAGACTCCTCCGTGTCTCCTCCCCTTAATGCTGATTAAGAAGTATTTATGATCTGTTGACTAACAAGAAAAGCACTGAGTCTGGTTAGTGACTGGTTTGGTACAATACGCTGGCACCAAATAAAGATGGACTGCTGCATTACAAAGCTAATCAAAAGTGTCCCTGAAAAGAACATCCACTGAACAGAACTTTAAACAACACTGTGTTATACCCCGTGTTTAAACTGAAATATGGCTGGAAGTACAGAGGCATGCTGTTTCATGAGCAGTGGCTAACAGCTGGTAGAATGGTCAGAGACTTAGGACAAGATTTGGAGACTAGTGACAAGAAGTTCTCAGAAAGAGATATAGGGGTAGACCCCATAGAATGGGCACAGAGCATGAAGACATTTACGTGCCATGAGGATGTGCACTAAAGGACATCCACTTTATAGGAAGCTCGCAATCACCAGGTAAACAATACAATATGCTCTGCAAATGTCAGTCAAGACTCCTTCTCCAGCCACCACAGGGCTTGCCCAACAGGCCCATGTACAAAAGAGCCAAAGTGGCAAAGACAGAAGTTAGGCAAAGGCTCAGCAAAAGGACTGTCCCTCACATCATATTTCCATTCACTGATTACTAATGAGGCTGAATACCTAGTTATATCACTACACAGATCATGTACATGTATGGTATTAAAATTTACAGTTTTTATTAGCACATAGGTTTTATCTACAATTTTGCAGGGACATAAAAGTATCTAATTTATACATAGCCAAATCCTCAATATTTCCTTTTATGGCTCTTGTTACTTTACTACTCAAGAAATATTTGCTCGCCCACATTTGAACATATTTCCTTCCAGCTGATTATGATTTCTTTTGGCATATAATTACTTAATCCATCTGGAATTGATTTTTTAATGATACGTAAGCAGAGAAAATAATTTTTCCTCCACACGACCAATTATCCAGAGAAAATATTTCTTTATAAAACCTCTCTTTTAAAATTAAGGTTTTATTTTGCTTATTAACATATGAACAGTAATGCTGCTAGGAATCAAAAAAAAAAAACCCTCTAGGAAAACCTGATCTATCAGGAACCACTGACATTTCAGGCTCATAGCAAACCTATACAATGAACTTACAAGACTATTCATCCTCTAAAAGGGTTATCATTTCTAGAGACACATAAGGCCCTATTTTATCACCTGTCATATTCAATATGAGTATGAAGCCATTTGGAGAAATAGGTGGATATTTGGGGGCCATCATATCATTTTTATCTGATCCTGACAGCTCAATTTCACTACCTGTCTCATGCTGGATAGATGTGAGAGCTGACATCATAGAGAAAAGCTGAAATCTAATCCATAAAAGGCCGAAGGTGATGATGGTAGGCAGAAAATAATACCTGCATAATGTAGCAAAGGTTATGAGGGCTACTGATGTGAGACTTTCGTTCTCAGGCAGATGGGCAGCATTGTGATTTGCTCAGAACCCCAGCTGCTAGTGCGGTTTCAAGGAACAAGGAAGGAAGGAAGGAAGAACACTTTTCCATATAAACTCATCAGAGAGAATTTTAATATTTCTCTAGCCCGAAGGCTGCCTCTCTCTTTGCATACCTTTATACTCTACCTCGCATCTTATATTCACGTGAATATAATACATGGGCTGCAAAGCACAAACGAAAAAAACACCAGTCATTTTCCACAGCCTGTACTGGCTGCCTATTTGTTTCTGAGAATAATTTATATAATAAATTTAATCTAAAAGTCTAAAAATATTTTGAACTTTCACTGCCTTAAGGATTCCCTTAATCCTACAAAACCAACTGGTACATTTCTTTTAGTACTGGTACTGCTAACATTTCTTTTAGTTTCCTTAATAATATATATACATATATATTTTTTTTAATTATAGGAGTGAAACATGAATAGCCTAAAAATACGAGTGAAGATAAACACTTTACCAAGATAACAAATTTGATATTATTCTTCCATGTCTGTTTTTTAATGAATTATAAAATACACGCAGATAGAAAAATTTTGTCACTTTTGTTTTTAAAAGTACTTCATAATATATAAAACTCTGCCCTTTCTTTCACTTACCTATACATAATGAAGATCCCTCCAAGTTGATCAAATGAATCATTTAGATTACAGCTATATCATTACTTACTGAAATATTTCAATACTGATGGATGTTAACTGCACTTCCAGGTAACAACGCTATGTTGGACACCCTCATGCATATATCCTGAACTATCCACACTTTCATTTCTGGCAGCTAAATCAAATGCAGGCCTGATAAAACCAAAGTGGTGGGCTCGGCACCTGTGGCTCAAGCAGCTAAGGCGCCAGCCACATACACTTAAGGTGGCAGGTTCGAATCCCCAGCCCAGGCCCGCCAAACAACAATGATGGCTGCAACCAAAAAATGGCCAGGCGTTGTGGCGAGTGCCTGTAGTCCTAGCTACTTGGGAGGCTGAGGCATGAGACTCGCTTGAGCCCAGGAATTGGAGGTTGCTATAAGCTGTGATGCCATGGCACTCTACCCAGGGGGATAGCTTGAGGCGCTGTCTAAAAAAAAAAAAAAAAAAAAAAAAACCAAAGTGGTGTGTATTGTTAATAGCCATAAATATTTCCAAATCATTTTCCAAAGGTTGCTGCAACAATATTTAAAAGTGACTTTGAGCTGGGTGCAGAGGGCCCTGCCTCTAGACCCAGCTATTTGGAAAGCTGAGATGGGAGACTCACTTGAATACAGGAGTTCAAGGCTATAGAGAGCTATGATCATAACATTACACTTAAACCTGGATGACAGAACAAAACCCTGTCTCTAAAAAATAATTAATTTTTTTAAAGTGTGCTAACCTCCACACCATCAAGGGTAAAAGTGACTTTGAATTTTCACTTCTGCCAAGATGGAGTAACACCATTACTCCAAAGTGCTCCCTCTCATAACTAAAAAGCCCTGGACATAATATAAAAAAAAAGCATAGGAAGACTCTGAAAGGTGGAAAGAAGAAGGTGGACTTCCTAAGAAACAATGAGCACCAAGTCTTCTTCATTTCCTCATTGCCTCACATAGTCCAATAAGGTCCTACAGAAGCCTCCAACCCAGAACTGCCCCCCAAAAATTCCAAGAAGAGTCTACTTCCCCTAGCCAGCAGACCAGTAAAAAGATGGCCTACCAATAGAAAATCATTTTGGCACTACCTCTCCTACTCTGAAAATACACTGGCAGAAAACCACATACAATCCTTTCCCTCCCCTCCTCCACAGTTACCATGGGCCAGTAGGGAGGTGATCGTGGAACTAAAAAATACAATAACCAAGATAAAAACCGCAGTGGATGGGCTCCATATTAAGTATAGATGACAGAGAATAGAATCAATAAACTTGAGGAAAGGAAAATTGAATTTAAGGAGTCTGAAAAGCAGAGAGAAGACAAAAGAAAAAGAACCACGCTCAGAGATCTATAAGAAAATAATAAAACCCCTTACTTCATGTCCTCAGAGTCCCTAGAGGGTCAGACAGAAGAATTAGACTGAAAGAGCACTCACAGAAACAATGCCTCCCAAATATCCAAATTTATAAGATATAAATCTACAGACTCAAGAAACTAATCAAACCCCGAATAAGATAAAACCAAAGAACCCACAGCAAAGGTATAAAGGTAAAGAAAATGTCTTCAAAACAGCTAGAGAAATGACACATTACCTATGAAGATAGCCCCCTACCCACATTACCTATAAAGGAACATCAATTGAAAACAACAGATTTGAAACCACCCTATAAAACCAGAACTCTAGAAGTGGAACATTTTTTTTTCTTTGAGACAGAGCCTCAAGCCGTCCCCCTGGGTAGAGTGCCGTGGCATCACAGCTCACAGCAACCTCCAACTCCTGGGCTCAAGCAATTCTCCTGCCTCCGCCTCCCAAGTAGCTGGGACCACAGACACCTGCCACAACGCCCGGCTATTTTTTTGGTTGCAGCCATCATTGTTGTTTGGTGGGCCCGGGCTGGTTTTGAACCCACCACCTCAGGTATATGTGGCTGGCACCTTAGCCACTTAAGCCACAGGCGCCAAGCCAGAAGTAGAACATTTTTAAAGACTAAAAAGATAAAACAAAAGAACTGTCAACCAAAGTTGTAAGTGCAATATAATAAATTTCAGGAAGAAAGGAATGAAAAGATTTCTCATAAGAAAATTAACAGTTGTTTTAAGAGCAAACATATCCTTAAAAAAATGTCTGAAGAAATCTATCTAAACCTAAAGGGAGGGATGACAGAAGGCTAAGGACATCAGAAAGTAAAGAACATCAGAATGAGTAAACGAAGGGTAGATGTGATAGTCGCCTATTTCTAATAAATATCTTAGTCATATTAAAGGATTAAAGCAAAAATTATAACCATCTGATAAAGTGTTCAATGCTTAAAACAATTACCTTTTTCTATGCATGTGTATGAGACAGAGTCTCACTATGTCACCCTCGGTAGAGTGCCCTGGCATTATAGCTCACAGCAGTCTCAAACTGTGAGTCATTCTCTTGCCTCTGCCTTCCGAGTAGCTAGGACTACAGGTGCCCACCACAACGCCCAGCTATTTTTTGTTTAGCAGGCCTGGGCCAGGTTTGAACCCACCAGCCCTAGTGCATGTGGCTGGCACCCTAACCACTAAGCACAGGCACTGAGCCAGCAATTACATTTTAAAGGTGAGGAGAGTGCAAGGAAATTAGTTCTCAACTCTTCACTCACATTAATAAACTTCTGAGTGTGGGAGACTGTTAAAAGATGTTACATATATATGTTACAATATCTACAGCAACCACTAAGGAAACTATACAACAGTGCAAATTAATATACTCAAAAGGGCTATAAATAAACCAAGGGAATCTCAAATATGTTCAAATAATCCACAGGAAGATAAGAAAAAAATAAAATGTCAAGCTTAAATCTTAATGTGTCAATAATCACCTTAAATATAAATGGTCCAATGCACCAATTAAAAGGCAGAGTAGATATAAAATTATTACCCAATAAATGCTATCTAAGAAAGTCATTTCATATGTAATAATACAGAAAGGTAAAGTAAAAACATGGAAACAGATATAAAATACAAACATTAATTTAAAATATACACAGTAGCAACTGTTTAGTATAAGATGAAGTGAACTTCAGAGTAAAAAAAAAATTATTGGAGATAAAGAAGGACTTACATAAAGATAAAAGTATCTATACACCAACAAGGCACAATATCCTAAATATGTATGTAGTAAACAATGGGACCTCCAAATGTATGAAACAAAAAGTATTAGAGCTATAAAGGCAAATAGCCAAAGCCACAATTTTAACTGTGAACCACAATATCCTACTCTCAGAAATTGATAGAAATATTAAAAAGTAAAACAGTAAGAATACAGAATATCTAAAAACCACAATGAAACCACAGGATCTAACTGACATAGAAAGAACATCACACCCAACAATTAGCAAAATGCATGTTATTTTCAAGCACCCATGAATCATTCACCAAGATGGACCATATCCTAAGGTATAAAACAAATCTTAATAAATTTAAAAGATCTGAAATCATAGAAAGTGTGTTCTCTGATCATAATAAATTCAAACTATCAATAAGAGAATAACAATAGAAAAATCTCTTAAAATGTAGCAATTGAATAAGACATTTCTAAATAATACATGGATTAATGAGGAAGTGAAGTTCCAAAGGAAATAAAAAGATACTTTGAACTTGACATGCAAGTTAAATCAAATTTTTAGAAATTGCTTTACTTCACTTAGTTTTCATGTTTTTTAAAAATTATATACAACATTTACATGGCTCTTAAGTCTAGATCAGAAGACAGGTACATTCAGAGCTGTACCTCATCCCTGCCTCTGTTTCCTATTCTCTTCTTACCCCTATAAATTGACATTTTTGTTAATTTTTATTTCACCTTCCATTTTTTCTTTCTGAAAATATTTGTAAATACACACCTTTTCCACTTTACCCCTTTCTTACACAAAAAGTGGTAGGCTTTGAATACTATTATACACCTTCCTTTTTTTCAAGATAATATCATTTGTTAATAATAAATATTAATTATATTTAATTAATTATAATAATTAATATTAATTTAATAATAAATAGCAGAGATGACTTGAACGGTGAGTATACAGATATTCCTTATGCCTTCTCACAGCTGTGTAGCTGTGGTCAAGATCCCCCTCCCCCAACATCCCACCTATCTGGCTATTATGAAATAATAATCTCGATACTACTGACAGTCCCCAATATATAATAGGTTTTTCCCCCAAACATTAAGATGGTGTGAAAGCAATATTCATTCAGAAGAAACCATACTTTGAACATACAACCCTTCTGTTTTTCACTTTCAGTACTCAATGAATTACATGAATATTGAATATTCAATATTTTATTTTAAAAGGGTTTTATGTTAGGTTATTTTGCCCAGTTGTAGGCTTATATAAGTGTTCTGAGCATGTTTAAGGCAGGCTAGGTTCAGTAGGATAGGTGCATTAAATGCATTTCAACTTACAACAGGTTTATTGGGGCATTACCCCATGGTTAAGTCAAAGAGCATCAGTCCTGTGAAAGGAGTTTGAAGATGTAATTAAAGCCCCAATTCAATTAACCTCAATATGTAAGATACATAGATGATTTGAGTAAGCCTAATCCAATTAGCAGAGCCCTTTAGAAGTCATTTCTTTCACTGACAGCCAAAGCAGGAAGTCAAAGATGTCTGAAGTATGAGGTAGACTTAGGGCATGAGATGCGACCTTGTTGTCTGCCAAGAAGAAAGTAAGCCATGTTTATCAACTGCCAATGAAGAAGAAAAATGTCCTCTAGGAGCTGAGAGAGAATCAAAGCCAAATACCAGCAAGAAAATAAGGACGTCAGTCCTACAGCTACAAGGAAATTCAACAATATTCAGTAAAGACCTCAAGCCTCAAATGAGAATCATAGCATCAGCCAACACCGTGACTTCAAGCCTGCAAGATGTGAGCAGAAGATCCAGTTTTACTGTGCCCAGACTCCTGACTCATAGAAACTGTCAGATTAATAAATGGGCATTGCCTTAAATCAAAAAAATACAAAGACCAGACGACAACATTCATCTACTTCAGCCATCTGTCCCTTTGCCCTTGTGTTTGTGCCCTCTTCACTCCTCACAGAGTACAGTATAGAAGAAAGCATGTTCAACCCCAAGACAACGTCTATGATTTCCTCCGCAAGGAATCCTCTTCATCTGTTGGCTTTCCTCCTCCTGGAATTCAGCTCCGAATGGTTCGACTTGTTCTTTCATACTGTCTTTCAAAGAACCAATGCCATCACTTTCAGAGGCCATTCTCTTTCAATTCTTCTGCTGACTCTCAAAAAAATTGCCTTTTCCTAGAATTTTCATTAAATGTTAAAATTCTTTTCTGTCTCTTCCATTAGTTCTGCCTCAGTAGGAAGTGCCTGGTCGTTCCATTCTTTCTCCTTCACATACTGTCTTTACCTAAATGACCTGGAACAAATCTCTGCCTATTGACTTCTGAGCCTACTTGGCACCTGATCAGAACTGGTATAACCAAGCAGCAGAAGGTGAGAGAGCACTGTTCTCTTCCAGAGCAGGAAGGTGAGGTAGTCTTCCCACAGCCTCACAGACTGGCCCACCATTCTAGTCCTGCTTCAAATCTCCTGAGAACAGGACTGAGGGTCCCAATCACTGCGTGTAGACAGCATCCGCACTTCGGAACCTGTCATAGTCCCAAAGTCTAGAATTCACCCCAAGCTTAGGGGCCCACAGATGGGACACCATCTCTGTCATACATGCAGAAAGAAGGGATTTGGAGTTACCTTCCTGGCAAGCTAAGCTCACCCACCAGGCCTCCTCTCCAGACTCACACACTCAGTGTGTTGCTCCAGAAAGCAAGCAGAAGTGGTGGGGGGCAATGTCTCCAGACCTCTGCTAAAGTTCATAAATCCCCATCCACTGACACGGAAGGCACAGCAATTCCCTAGGAGGGCCACATGTGTCATGTCCAGTCTCTGAAGGTCTGAGGAGTTTAGTTCTTTCCAGATAAAGAGTTTCTGGAGCTGGAGTCAAGGGGGATATGTCAGGTAGAGCGATCAGACTGGCTCTCAGAGGAAGTAATGCTTGCACTGAGAACAAGATGCCTGGGGAAGCCAGGCACGCAAACATCTAGCGGGCATCACAGGCATGGGAACGCAACTGAGAGGGACCCTGAGTAAGCACAACAGGCTGTGTGTGCTCAAAAAGCAACAAACCAATCATGTGGCTGGAATTCGGTGCACTGAAAGAAAAGCTGTAGAACACAAGGGTCGAGAGGAGGACAGAAAGTAGAGGCGGCAGGGCAGGGTAGGCACGGTGAGGGGCAGGGCCAGAGTGCAGACACTGGAGCTGCTGGATGGAGACCAGACCAAGTGAAGGAGATGAAGTGAGAGCATCTGCTGAGAAACTAGTGGTATCAGCTGCTCTGGTAAAAAATGGTGGTAAATGCAGGGAGAGCTCAAAGGCAAGGAAGCCAGCGGTGAGGCTGTAAAAATAGACAAGAGTGACTTCTGCCCCGGGCCAGAACGGACTAATGGGATTAGGACTCACTCTCTCATCTAAAACAACCAAAAATCAGAAAAAATACAGAAATATCAGTTTTCAAGACCTAAAACAACAAAGGGGAATGATGCCTGGGAGATGAAAAGCCAAGAGGCGGGTTGGGAGATTGTACATTCCCTTCGATTGTAAATGAATAATCTACAATGCAATGGCATGATGAAAGGCAAGTATCAGGAGCATAATATAAGAATTCTACAAATGCCCTTCCAAAGACACTCAACTGAAATCATATGCTCATGAACTGATATTAATATTTGGCAGTATACTCTGGTTTCTCTTCAGATCATGTAAATCTTTCGCCTTTTGATATTTGACAGTACCTACCTGTGTGAAGACATTTTCAAGGACAAGACACATAAAATCACATTAAAGATGAACATTCACAGATGATGACTGCAACTGATTTGATGACGGGGGACACTAACTGACCCCCAATTAAGCAAAATGTTATCTCCCCTCCCCCAAAAAAGAATTCCCTTCTTTTCATAAGTAGATGTGCATTACAAAAGAAATTATATTCAAGTATTACTGGCATATTACATCAGTAAAAATGTGTGAAAATTTGTTTTCTCTCTTTTTATATGTATATAACATTCCCAGTTTTGCCTCGTGACCCACAAAGCCTAAGATATTTACTTTCCAGTTGTTTATATGGAAAAGTTTGCCAACTTCTAACCTAGATCAATCTCAGCACTTCCAGGCTGTGTTCAACATCTAAGTAAAGCAAAAATCTCCACCTAGAAATAGACATTAAATCAGATTTTCAAGGACCTTCCAGGTTTCAACGGAGCATGGATCAGATGGTTCAGAAGATGTTACGCAAAAGCTTCGGAACATGAAGGAACTTGAAGGACATCTCAAGGACAGCTCCTCCTTTTAGAGGAAGGAACTGAAATCCAGAGAGAGATGCACCCACCCTAGGACACATCCTGACCCTGCCCGGCTCTTCGACCCTGGCCCCACACAAGGCTGTTCCTTCTGGGCCTTCAGAGACTCATTCCAGAATCTAACAGTAACAAAAACCACAACCAGGCCACTTATCTAAAAAATGACCCCTAAAATGTACCCAAAGGAACAAACCAGAACCAACTTTAACACTCTGCCTGGGATTGTCCTCAGATCCAAGATTTCCCACTTTGCTTCAGTTGCAGAGGTCTCTTCTAGGTCCTTGGACCTTTCGAGCAGAGATTATAAGTGAAATACTAACTAAACCCTCAAGAAAATTTATTTTTTTATTTTTTTTTTTTTTTTTGAGACAGAGCCTCAAGCTGTCCCCCTGGGTAGAGTGCTGTGGCATCACAGCTCACAGCAACCTCCAACTCCTGGGCTCAAGTGAGTCTCCTGCCTCAGCCTCCCAAGTAGGTGGGACTACAGGTGCCTGCCACA
>CAUYTI010131522.1:0-30467 GCA_963575145.1 Galago senegalensis | reverse complement strand
GAAGAGAAAGTTCTCTAAAGAAAATAAGTGCATGGCCTACAGATATATGAAAAAATGCTCACCATCCTTAATCATCAGAGAAATGCAAATCAAAACTACTTTGAGATAGCACCTAACTCCAGTAAGATTAGCCCATATCAGAAAATCCCAAAACCTGAGATGTCAGCGTGGATGTGGAGAAAAGGGAACACTTCTACACTGCTGGTGGAAATGTAAACTAATATGTACCTTTTGGAAAGACATCTGGAGAACACTTAGAGAACTAAAAATAGACCTACCATTTGATCCTGCAATTCCTTTATTAGGTATATACCCAGAAGACCAAAAATCACATTACAACAAAAATATTTATATCAGAATGTTCATTGCAGCCCAATTCATAATTGCTAGGTCATGGAAGAAGCCCAAGTGCCCATCGATCCACAAATGGATCAACAAACTGTGGTATATGTACACCATGGAATACTATGCAGCCATAAAGAAAGATGGAGACTTTACATCCTTCATGTTCACATGGATGGAGCTGGAAAATGTCCTTCTTAGCAAAGTATCACAGGAATGGAAGAAAAAGTATCCAATGTACACACCCCGATTATGAAATTAATTTAAACCTTTTTATATGAAAGCTATAACCTAATAACAACCTAAGGATACGGGGAGAGGGGAGGGAAGGGGGAGATGGGGGACGGAGAGGGATTCGAGGGTTCACTTCTGTGGTTCATCTTACAAGGGTACAAGTGAATCTTTCTATGAGTAGAATATGAACGTTTTAACACAATAACTAAGAAAGTTATATGAAGGCTATGTTAACCAGTTTGATGGAAGTGTCACGGATTGTGTTTGAAAACCCCACACTGTACCCCCAAAGTGCATCAATGTACACAGTTACCATTCAATAAAAATAAATAAATAAATAAATAAAAACAAAAAGCCAAAAAAAAAAAAAAGATTTAGCAAGACAGAAGAAAAAAATCTGTTAAAATTAAAGCTCTTAAAGTAAATATTTATATTTTTTGAAATGATATTTTTAGCTAAGGAAAGAATTCCTGCCTCACATGCATGATAACTTGTTTCCTACATCAGTAAGTTTTTGTGGACATTAATAGCTCATGGCCTAGCAGTAGAAACAAGCCTCTATAAAATTAACTATAGTAGATAATAAAGTTTATTGTCCAATCACTGCTATAAACTGTTATAAAAGAAAAAAAGATTGAAATGATTAAAATAGTCTTTACAAGGACCATATTTGAAATTTAAGCCTAACCCCTATGATTTCAGAGGTGGAATTCCAATATAGCCAAAGCATATGGAAACATAGATGATTGGGTGCAATACAGGTATATTCATGAGCAAGGAGATGTGTATTTATGTATGATTAATTACAGTATATAAAAATAACTTTTACATTTAGTCCAAGCTTTTTAAAATTTAAAACACCTTGTTTTACTAAGAAAATGACATGAAGGCTATGTTAACCAGTTTGGTGAAAATATTTCAAATTATATATAAAAATAGCACACTGTACCCCATGACGGTATTAACGTACACAGCTATGATTTAATAAATAAAAAATAAATAAATAAAAAACACCTTGTTTCAATATTAAATGTACAATTAATTAGAATAAGAATTCATTTTCCCATAAAAACAATTTTGCAAAGTGTGCTGAGGATCCCAGAGATAGATATTAAACATGGAATAACTTTAACTGTAATACAACTAGTACTACCTAAAACCGGAGACCTTAAAGCAAGAGACCAGAAGGGTGGAAACGAGCGAAAAAAAAAATGATTCGTTTCCTTTCCTTTACTACAAAAGAGCTAGAATCTGACGTATTTTGTGAAGAAACACTGGCTTCTTTGCAAATGTATCGCTGTTTCCTCTAGTTCCTGGTAACCATTGACATTCAAAGCCAGTTACTGTAGTGCCCTTGATCATGGCATATGGTAAGTTAATAGAAAAACCTTGTCCCTATCACAGTGAGGAATTTGTTCTGCCTTCATATATCAAGGAGGAAAATGTAGCTTAAACAAGCCTCTTAGCTTAAATGTAAATTAAGCTAAAAGCTTAAATTAAACAAGTGGAAATACCTAATGTGGAGTTATGAGGTTTCCATAGCTATCAGGGATTCAGCGCCCCCAGCTGTTTTTCTCTTCTAAACCCTTCTAACTTCAAAGTGCCAGCTAACTACTGGATCTGTATACCCAGCATGTTTATATGGCCAGGAAGGGTGAATGGGTACTTTCAAAATGAGTCATTTTCCTTTATGGAATCTTCTGCCTACATCTTACAGATTAAAAACTAGTCATATGTCATGTTAGACTGCAAGATTTGCTTAAAAATGTGGTATTTTAATTGAACCCTTTATCATCCCAAATAAGATTAGAGATGTATTGCTGACAATGAAGGGGACAGTGGATATTTGCAGGCAATCAGTAATCTCTGCCATGTTCCTCAAATGCCCACCCTGTCAGATTACTTACCTCCATTCCTATTGACCTAGTAAAGCTATCTCAAGTCTATTAAAAAAAAAAAAAAAAGACTCTGACAGGAATGATCCTAGGGCAATGGTTCTCCACTTTGGCTGCACATTAGAAGTATTTTTAGTATCTCTTAAAAATGTGGATGCTCAGGCCACACCCAGGCCAACTAAGTCAGAAACTGATGCAGTGTGATCCTGGCTTACCAGAAGACAGGTAATCCACAGGGCACTATATTCTGTCACTTGTTTCTGCTACATAATCAAGTGATATAAAAACTGCATGACATGAGTAGAGAATAATTTTGGGAGTGGTGGCACCTCCCATACCTGCCAATTATTTGTCTTTGGGGTAACTTTTCTTACAAAAACTAACTGCTCCTTTTTTTCAGCAGAATCTTCTATAACATCTAAAACACAAGATTCTCTGAAGATCCCAACCTCCTTTGCTAATAATGTTAGCCCTCTTTGATACCTATACTCCTTACGCACTCCCATATCAGAAACTCTATACGGCTCCCAAATAATTCTCAAAATTGTCCACACCTCTGTCTTATCCCAAATCTATACAGCAACCAAAGGGACTTTTAAAATACACAAACATACACACAGGCTCAATGCCTGTATCTCAGTGGTTAAGGCATCAGCCATATACACCAGGGCTGGCAGGTTCAAATCCAGCCCGGGCCTGCTAAATAACAATGACAACTGCAACAACAAAAAGCTCCATGCATTGTGATGGGCGCTTGTAGTCTCAGCTACTTGGGAGGCTGAGGCAAGAGAATGGCTTAAGCCCAAGAGTTAGAGGTTGCTATGAACTGTGATGTCACAGCACTCTACTGAGAGCGACATAGTGAGACTCTGTCTCAAAAATAAATAAACAAATAAATAAAACACAAACCTGATCCTCCCATTCCTCTGTGTAAATCCTAGAATAACTTCCTATTGATCCAGAACTCTCTGATTTGTAAAATTCCCCTACTGGCGGCTCCCTGCCTCATCTTAGTCCACTTAGCACACACTTGCACAGCAGCGTCCTTTCCTGCCTCCCTCCTTTATAGTTAACCTCTGCTGACCAAGCACATGGAATTCCTGGACTCAGTCAAACTTGCACACTCATTTCTTCATTCCTATGGGGCAACGCCTTGAGGGCCTCCATGAGCAGGGTCCCAATCCACGCCATACTTCTCGATGGCCCTCATTACAGTTGTCAGTAATTATTTTAAATGTCCTGGATTAGTTTTTATGAAGGCAGAGAACATGTCCATCATTATTTTGTTTCAGAACCTAGAACTCCTCCCATCACAGAATTCCTATTCAGTAATATAAAGTTAAAGGATTTCTGAATGAACATGTGGAGGAATGAGTAGCTGGGATACTGAAATGAAAACGGTGGATGAGAGACAAACTGAAATGGTCAGTGACATGTGAACCAAGTAAGGTCTTCTCGCCTTTTACAATATGTGTCTGTGTCTTTGCAGGTTGTGATTTGATCCCTGTACAGTATCTCCGCTGGGGTGACCCCGAGCCCATTGCAGCAGTGGTGTTCGCCTGCCTTGGCCTGCTGGCCACCCTGTTTGTTACTGCAGTCTTCATCATTTACCGTGACACACCCGTCGTCAAGTCCTCCAGCAGGGAACTCTGCTACATTATCCTTGCTGGCATCTGTCTGGGCTACTTATGTACTTTCTGCCTCATTGCGAAGCCCAAACAGATTTATTGCTACCTTCAAAGAATTGGCATTGGTCTCTCTCCAGCCATGAGCTACTCAGCCCTGGTAACCAAAACCAACCGTATTGCAAGGATCCTGGCTGGCAGCAAGAAGAAGATCTGTACCAAAAAGCCCAGATTCATGAGTGCCTGTGCCCAGCTGGTGATCGCTTTCATTCTCATCTGCATCCAGCTGGGCATCATCGTGGCTCTCTTTATAATGGAGCCTCCCGACGTCATGCACGACTACCCAAGCATCCGGGAAGTCTACCTGATCTGCAATACCACCAACCTAGGGGTCGTCACTCCCCTTGGATACAATGGACTGTTGATTTTAAGCTGTACCTTCTATGCTTTCAAGACCAGGAATGTCCCAGCTAACTTCAACGAGGCCAAGTACATCGCCTTCACAATGTATACCACCTGCATCATCTGGCTGGCCTTCGTGCCGATCTACTTTGGCAGCAACTACAAAATCATCACCATGTGTTTCTCTGTCAGCCTCAGTGCCACTGTGGCCCTAGGCTGCATGTTTGTGCCGAAGGTGTACATCATCCTGGCCAAACCCGAGAGAAATGTGCGCAGCGCCTTCACCACTTCCACTGTGGTGCGCATGCACGTGGGGGATGGCAAGTCGTCCTCAGCAGCCAGCAGATCCAGCAGCCTCGTCAACCTGTGGAAGAGGAGGGGCTCCTCCGGGGAAACCCTAAGGTAAAAATCCTGGGGACACAGTGGGGCACTGTCCCTTGTAGCTGAAGCAGTGGCAATTACTTCCCAGGTCTTTTACATGGGAGAGAGTTAAGTGAAAGAAATGTTGGAAGGCAGGGTGCCTTAGGGCTCTGAGCCCTCTCCTTGAATGGTTTCTGTGGGAGTCATTGGATATAGGTCCAATTTCTTAGGTCAAGGCTGGGAACATGGAAGTTGTGGTCTCTACTAAAGCAAAGAGTTGTAGCAAAACGGGAGTGAGGTTCAGAGGGTAGTGAGAGCAGAGTTAAGTCACTAAGCTAAGGCAAGGACTCCCCAAGTCCTGAGGGCCAGAGAGTCCTTGTGGGCTGTGTTCTAGTTCACCAGAGCAGAGACATGCTGAGAGCAAAATGCCCAGAGCATACTCG
Organism: Galago senegalensis; assembly: GCA_963575145.1. Taxonomy (NCBI): domain Eukaryota; kingdom Metazoa; phylum Chordata; class Mammalia; order Primates; family Galagidae; genus Galago; species Galago senegalensis. The sequence goes on along the minus strand of CAUYTI010131522.1, from coordinate 25,166 downwards.
TGGGACTATGTACTCATGGACCTGAACCTTACTCAGAGTAAAGCCCTGGAATGCCAACCACATAGACACACAAGAATGTAGAATTTATATTTTTGTTCTTAATGGCAAGCTGAACTCTTTAGGAGATAAATAGTTGAAAATGGAAAAACAACAAAGTAGCTTTGCATAGACTCATCCTGAACCCCTAGTCAGTTTCTCAGTGCTTTGCTGTCTGTAGTCCCATCCCCCCTCAGATTCCATATTATGGATTATTGGACAATTTCTACCTAAAAATAATCTGGACCCCCAAAGCCAATTTCTTCCCCTGGGAGGTACCTGCCTATATGGTAAATGATCCCAATGGTTCAAAAGACGGTAAAATGATGTTATTAGGGGCTTGGGAACAAATTCTGAGCATCAAAAAGGTCACATAAGTTGTTAATAATTAGGAATAAGAATGTCCTTATTCCCATAGACTGGGAATAAAGAACAACTCTATTTAAGAAGTATATGTCCAAAGAGCTAGTCAGGACATCAGACTTATTAAATCTACCAAGATTTGATAGTATTTCTAAAAGCTAGACATATAAATGGAAGATATGTATCTTTCAAATGGAAGATAAATATCTAGGTAATATTGCTTGAACTATTCTCCTACTTAGGTTGCCTGAAAGTCCTATTTTCTATCAGCTCTAATTCCTCAAAGCATGCATTATAGTGATGGTAAAGACTCATGGGATACTTGAAGTCTATCCCCAAGGTCTAATTCATTTGCATTACTGACTCGTACCCTTGCCTCTTTTGATTCTTGTCTATTTCCTTCACATTGCTCATCTCTTTCCATCTACACTGTGCAAGATATTCAACTAAATTGTAATTTGTTGCTTCTCCTTCTTAAATAATTCCCAGCAGTGTCACAGTCTGTACACAGAAGGACTTCTACATATCCAACATGCTGACCTACCTCCCATCTCCCTGCCTTCCTCATCCCTCTATGAAGCATTCTTCTTCTGAAACTTCTGCAAGATCAGCCTTTCATTTTGGCTAAGAAAATTTATTTTTCAAACTTTTGTTTTATTGGCTTTTCTTCAAACCTTTCTTCAAACAAAATCTTCCAGAGAAACCTGATATATAAAAAGGCAGGTTGACAGAGGAGAGAATGTGAGTCTACATCTAACCACTCCCAAAACTCACCAGAGAAGGCTCCCTAGGGAGACAGCAGGGAGTGACAGCAAAGAACACAGGCTGCCCTTAGTTTGTACACTGCACTGCTATTTTATCTCTGTGCAACTTTTCTTTTGCTTCTGACAAATTGGGATCACATCCTCTACCTCATAGGATTCTAAAAAGTGAAGGAGACAATATCTGTGAAGGTTGAGCACATAAGTAAACCCTTTGAAGGTATCAAAGTGTACTGCTAGGGAGTACTGGGATTGAACACCGACAGCTTCACTTACTGAATGTGTAACCTTAGGCAAATTCACTTATCCTCACTTTGCTTTGATTTCCTTCTCTGAAAAATGGGGATAATGGAATACATACTTCACAGATAAGTTGTGAGAACTGAACGGTTAACACATGTAAACGTCCTGTCACATAGTAAGCATTTTGTAAGTATTTTCTATTCTGATTATCTAAGATTCCTCAACTATGAAAAGATATAATATGTATTTAGTGTTTCGTATCAGCACATAGAAAGTATTCCATAAATAGCAGCAGAACTATATATAATTGTGTTTAGCTGCAAGTAACAGAAAGTTACTATTTTCAGAGGATTATACTCTTTGTTTTGGGTTTCATTATCCTATTTTCAGAGGATTATACTCTTTGGGTTTCCTTATCTTCATGTTACAAGAAATATGGAAGGAGACAGCTCCTGGCATTTGGGTCAGCGATGCTGGAGTCAGCACCTGTCAGGCTTCTTCCATCCTTGAAAGTCACCTGTCAGGTACACAATCAAAATAATCTTCATTGCAAGAGAGCATCATAAAAAGCAGTACAAGTCTGTGGAGACATTGATTATACACTCTGGGTTTTCCAAGGCATCTCCACCTTAATGCTGTCCAGCCCCTGGCCAGGCAGTCTAACACATTCCGTATTGCAAGGCAGACTCAGTGGGGGTGGGGCCTTGTCAACTTTGTTCATCATTGTGCCTCCAAAGCCTCCCTATGCTTGGAAGGGTGTTTGGCACACAGATGAGACTCAGTAATGACTCTTGGTATGTTTGCTGAGTGAATGAATTTGGGTTGGAATAGGACAGGTAATTTTTACTTGTCTTCAGTGTCCACATTGCTACTCCCTAGTGGTCCTATTAAATTTCATAAGATTCACCCTGTAATGCCCTGTATTATAAATATCTCTCACACTCCTATGGCCATCAGTCTCTGCTCAAGAATCAGATCATTGATCTCATGCTTTGCTATAGTTGTAATGTTCCTCCAGTAACATTCAATTAATATTTCATCTATTTCTTTTCTATTTTAGTGAACAAAGGGACAAACAAAAAAAAAGAAAAGAAATTGTACTGCTCGTACCAATAGAAAACAGAAATCCAAAGGATTTTGCTGAAATGTTTTAATTTGTTTTCCCTACAGAGCCATGTAATTCTTGATTGGATTTTACAGTTGGTACATTTGGGTGTTCAAATCTCAAAGAGGATAAGAGGGACTATTGACAATTGTTGGGTTTTCTTTCTGTAATTTTGACAAATCTTGGTCTTTCTGATTATATTATAGCAGGCTCCAGTCTGATTATACACATACTTCTTTTTTACCATTAACCAGGATCTAGAGGCTAGAACCTTCTTTAGATATGCAAAAGAAAAATATATACTATAATTCTCTTGCATCACACACGTCCCATACCTGCTCTCCATTTGAAGCCATAGTCCTCAGGGAGAGATGCAAACTAAAATCGCTTGCTTCCATAGCTTCCATTAGCTCCTAAACTAAGTATTTCCTTCCTGTGATACAAAATCAAGATGTTCTAAATATTTAGCACATTGTAGAATATAACTTGCTATGCATGGATTTATCTCCCCTTCAAATTTGTAATTTTATAAAGGTCAGTGTCAATCATGTTGTCTGCCACACTGTTTAAATAATGGGGAACAAATTAACTCAGGTGTTTGTAATATTTTTACATTTGATTCTAAATTAGTTGTGCTTCTCAGGCTTGAAATCTGTAATATACTAATGATCCCACCTCCTGGGATCAAGGGTGGGATTAAGATGATAATCTAACTCCTTAAATCTCCAGATGTAGTTCTTGGGAAGAAGCGGTTACTACACTGGGGCCTGCCCTGTCCGGCTGGAGGAGGCTCCCTCTGGTGTAGAGAGAAGCAGGCTGCCCTAAACCCAGTTTGGGCCATATTTTATGGTGATGACTGTGCATGTCCCTTCCACATGCCAAAAGCTCTCCATTTTAAAGTCTCCATTGTAAAAAGGACTCTAATTTCATGCCTAGAGGGAAAGCCATACTAATACCTACTCAGGTTTTAGTAACTATGTTTATATAGTTTATATACTCCTGGAGAAGATATGCAGATAGGGCCACTAATTTATAGTTCTGGCTCCGGGGCCATACCTGGAAGACAATCCAGCTGTTTGACCAAACTCTTGTTGAGACTTTAGTTTCTTTTCTCTACTATAAAATGGTGGTTAATTCCTATGTGGAGCAGTAAATCAGGTAGTAGGTGTTAAGTGTTTAGAATCAATACATAGAAAGTACTCAATAATGGTTGTAAACCATTGTTTTCCCACCTTTTTTATCTTATGGCATACTTGAACCTATAGTTAAACTTCCACAGCCCATTTAAATTATGTTGATCAAAAAAAAGTAAAAAAAAAAAATATATATATATATATATATATATATATACACTTAACTGTGCTTTGAACTTCTTTTGAATATAATTTAATTAATGATCTTTAATTTTTTTTTTGAGACAGTCTCACTTTGTCACCCTTGGTAGAGTGCCATGAAATCATAGCTCACAGGAACCTCAAACTCTTAGGCTCAAGCAATCTTCTTGCCACAGCCTCCCCAGGGGAGGACTACAGGTACGCACCATAATGCCTAGCTATTTTTAGAGAAGGGGGTCTCGATTTTTCTCAGGCTGGTCTCAAACTCCTAAGCTCAAGGCATCCACTCGCCTTGGCCTCCAGAGATGTTAGGATTACAGGTGTGAGCCCAAGATCCTCTCCTAAGTGTACTGGTGCACTAGTGTGCCTCAGTACACTGGTTGAAAATTGCTGCTTTTAGGATTGCACTTAACTACAAGTAACAGAAATGCTCTGTTTGAGTTTCATTTTCTTCATGTTACAAGAAGTATAGAAGGAGACAGCTCCTGGAGTTGGTTCAGTGATGATGGAGCCAGCACCTCTGTCATTCTGTAGGCCTTTTACTAAAGGTTACAAGATGGTTGTCTTGGCTCCATGCATTAGATACTTTTATTACAAAAACAAAAGTCTTCTCAGAGTCCCATAAGAATTGCTCTGCCTCACCAGCCAAAATTGTCTAATACAGTAACAAGAAAGTATGAGAAAGTGATGTGTAGACTTTTTAGCCTCTATAATGGAAAATGAAAGAGAAAGGGGGGTGTCACATATTTTGGGGGTAAGTCAATAAATAGTGTCTATCATAGAAAGTGTTAGTACCTATTAGTAATAGTGGTAGTAGTAACAGAAGAAGGAGGAGATGGGAGTGAATAACAAGGAAGATGAAGTAGAGAAGAAAGAGTTGCAACTTGGAGTAGAACCCCAAAATGTTCATATATTGCCCACCTACTATATTGCCACCTTATAGAGCATTTCCTATGTAATATTAGTCTGACATTTGTAATTGTCACACATATTGCAAGTGGATGCAGCATTCTTCCCATTTTTCATATGGGGAATTTGAGATCAAGCATGGCAAAAAGACTTGCCCATAGCTTCATGATTAGTGAGTGATAAGACAGTTTTTAATTAAGGTCTTAGCTTATGGTCACTAGACCTGAGAACTTCTTGGGCATATTCCTTGGAATTAGTCTCACAAATTGCTGCATGAAAAAGAAGCTATTTGGACAAAAACGTTTGAAAAAATTATTTCTTTATTGGTAATAAACGCTGGGAAATCTTACAGTATAGAAACTTACTATCCATGTGCTAACTCTTTCCAGCTGTTTCCCACACTTACTATGCACAAGACCTATTTTTTTGTCAACTAACTCTTTTAATATTCTGAAGAACTGAGGTTCCAAAAGGCTCACTTTGGAAAGCATCATCATAAGTGAAGATATGTTTGTCGAGGTGCCTTTTAGTAAGAAGTAGGCAAGAGAGAAAATTTCAACCTCTGACTTGGAAAGAATAACCTAGAGCTCCCTGAGCACCTAAGGACAGAATCGAGCTAATTCTAATAGATCTAATAGTCTCCTGGGACATTAAATTGGCTCATCCTAGAGCACAAAGAAGAAAAGTTCCCAGAGTCAGTCATTCAGCTCACTGAAATAGCAAAGGGAGATTTTTATTTAAATGGGAATGAGTCACTATAGATTTTTTTATATAGAAACATGCTATTTATGCCATCAATGTATAGAGGTCCCTGTGATTAACATTTTGGTTCTAGACACTAATTTCCAGCACAACGTGGTGAAGCATCAAATCATTGTCAAGCAGATAATGCCAGGCTTCCGCTTAAGGTCTTCACTTCAGCTGCAAATTGACGAACACAAAACAAGTTCTGACCTAAATAAAGCATTGAATCTGATGAGTCTAAAGTTCTGGCTGTGCAAGACTCAGAATTTCCAGTGCCATAGGGCTGGGTTCTAAAATGCAGTAGGTCTTTAATGGCTAAATTAATGACAGAGGCCTCTAGCTCCAAATCATAAATTTTCTCAGTAGGTAAAACCCTCCCTTGGGATGCTAGTCAGGTGGCAGAATCACTAGTGTTGCCTCCACCTTAACTTAATTTTAGAAATTGTCATTTCCCACTTTTGTTCTAATTAACTAATTAACTTTGCTTTAATTAACATTGTCACGAGGGCCCACTTTGGCTGTCTGCTAAGCAACTGCTAGGCCTTTCACATCCATTGGCCAAATTATAATATGCCTAGAAAACTGGTTGATATGTGTGAATTGCAATATAACCTAACTACTATCCAAGCTAAGTAGCTAAGCTACTATCAATTTCCAACTGCTTGTATTTCATGAGAGGGTCTTAGTCAGTATGAAATAATGTTCATACCCTTTCTCTCTCTTTAGGCTCCTCTACTTCTTCCTTCTATGTCTCTAGATCCTATTTATCTTCCGAGGATACACTCAGATACCTCAGCAGGACTGCATTGGATTAAAACATCTCACAGACTTCCCCAAATCTGGACTGTTAGAGCATTTTATGTGCATAGCATACATTTAGCACATTTTTCATGTGTGCTAAAACAGAATTATAAATAGACAGGCTCCATGAAGTGATATAGAGCGATGTGGACAGAAGTCTACAGGGCGATGGAGAGGTCCAGAGAGAGAAGCAGTGAATTCCTTCAGGAATTAGAAATAAAATTTAAAAGAAACTAATTCAAACAAGAGAAACCATCTCAGCATTTTAATCCCTGTTGAGAAGGCTCCTCTACTGATGAGGACTGGGCAGTGTCAAATTTCTTTTGCCAGGTGGAAAAAACCCTTGGTGACCTGCTTCCTTCATTCTTGGGTAACCTTCCTCTGGCCACTCCCTGCCTGACTTTTCACACTGACCCCTTCACAAATTCCTTGCTTTTGAGCTTTTAGCAAGGCAACAATTTTGGTATAAAATACATCTGCCCTACTTCATTCCCAATTTTTACTTGACCAACTCATACTCATCCTACATCTCATTCCACTGGGAAGCCCATCCTGACCCTCTGAGACTGTATCAGGCACCCTCCTTTATGATCCAAATAAGCCATGTGCTTCCCACAGTAGAACATTTATCTTCCCATGTTATAGTTACCTGTTCAATTGTAAGACTCCTTTACACACACTCTTGCCCCCAGCACAAACACAATATACCATGAACTTATTAAAGGCAGAGACTGTGTTTTACTCGTTTTCCGTATCTTTGCCACCTAGCATAGTACCAGCCCCATAGTCAATACTGGGAAATGTTTGTTAAATGGATGGATGGATGGCTAGATGGATGAGTGGATGAATAGTAATGTGTGAGCTGCATTGGCATTTGCTAGTAAACAAAGAAGGACTGAAGATAGGGAGTAATTATAGTCATTAAGCATGTCCTATTGGTCCAGCACTGCTCTAACCCCCTTAAACATTTGGAATCTTTTTAGCCCCCAAATAATTGATGGAGTAGGCATTATTTTCTCTATTCGACTGCAAGGAAAAAACTCAGGCAAAGAGAAGCTAATTTATTTGCTCAAATCTTTCAGACAGTAAGTAGGAAAGGAAGGGTTAGAACAAAGAGAGGGTAGCTTCAGAGCCTATGCAGGTAACCATTAAAGCATTAACACATACACGGTATCCCAAACTGAGAAAAACTGAGAGTGAGCGAGGGTGGAATGCTCTCCCTCAAAGATTTTCCTTGAAAACTGTTTCCTGGGTCTTTGTTGCAGTGTACTTTCTTGATTCATCAGACCTTCAACTAAACCTGATTTAATTTGCTTTTTTTTTTGGTCTGTATGAATAAAGTACACAAAAAGCGTCTGAAATAAAATTTGAACTCTGAAGGGCTGCCAGAAATTTAGAAATTTAGTAACTATTTTCAAATATGTATATAGATTTTGTTTATAATAGTAAATCTGACTGACTCATTTTTTACTATTTCTAGTGTTTATTAACAGGAAACCTGAGAATTTGTAGTACTTTTTGTATAAATCTATGGGGGAGGGGCATGCCTACTTCCAAGTGAAATCTCTTAAAACAAACAAGGAATCTTGATTCTTCCCACCTTAATTCAATCCAATTTAATTCAACCAGTGTTTTCAAAGTAAACGCTATACTGGGTACATTGCTGAGTCCTGGGAACTTAAAGATATATAAGACACGAGGTCTTCCCACTGGAGAAGCTGACAGGGTAGTAGGGAGACCAACCCACACACAGATCATCACCTTCACAGTGGATGAGGTGATGAAGGAGAGATGCACAGAAAAATCAGAAGTCATTGAACAGGGAACAGAGTCCAATTTGGAAATTCCTGGAAGGGTGACACCTGAGTTGAATCCCGAAGGGGGATTAAATAATCCAGTTGGAAAACCGTGGGATTCACGATCCTGGGGAGCAACATGAACGGAAGTACAAAATGGCCTGGTGTCTCTACCAGCATGTGAACTGTGTGTCAGCAGGAAATGGGAGCTGAGGTTCACAGGGAAGCTTAACAGCTTCACCTCCAGGAGCCATCAGCCAACCACTTTGTAGCTCTCCCAGGATCCTTTCAGCAGACTTGTTCCCGAATAACATCTCCTATAGACATCCAATCCCTATACCCATCACCACCTCTCTATACCATCTAGATGCCTCTACACACCATACCCGATCAAAACTCATTTGTTCTCCTCTAGAAAAATGATAAATGAATTGATACAATTATGCCAATGATTTTTTAATAGCTTGCCTTGCCCTTTATACAATAAACACCAAGCAACTTCTTTATGACAGAGACTGTGCCAAGTATTTTTATATATTATCTTATTGTATCTTCACAGAATGTTTTATAATAGAAAGTACTACCCCCATCCATGCGTAGAAAAATAGCTGAGGCACATAAAAGCTAAGCAGCTGTTAGTTAGTGAACTTACAAGTGGTAGAGCCAGAACTGGGGATTCAAAGGATTCAAACCCATGTCTTCAAAGTTCTTTGTATTTTAGTGCTGCCTTTCTGATGGACTCATTTGCTCAGGCATGTACCTGAGCTGTGGTGGTGGTTGATGAAGTCATGGGGAACGTATTGCTGCCATGTATTTTGATACTAATTTTTAGTCTCAGAGAAATAAGCTTAAAGGTGATATTTTTTGATATACAGGCATCATGATATCTGTCAAGATGACTCCATGAAACCAAGTAGACACTGGTGTCCCTCATTTTATATCTTTGCAGAAATAATGTAGTATCGTGTATAGGAAACAGAGCCTTGTCAGCAAAGACATGGATTCTAGTCCTGGCTCTGTCACTTATGAACTGGGACCCTAGACAAAGTGCTTAGTATCTCAGAGCCTCTGTAAAATAAGGACAAGATACATAATATTCACCCCACTGTATATTGTGCTTACAGGGTCATTGTGAGTATGACACAGAATGTGTTTCCCGGTCCAGATCCACAGATGTGAATTTCCTTTTCCTAAGTCTGGGGTCATTAGTTCATATCCGCCCACTTTACAGCTGTGGTGACACACTCTGGGGGGAGAGTCCATGATGTCATTCTTCAGGAAAGTTACTGAAATGGAAATATTTGACTTAGGGAATCCTGTCTGAATTGCTAGTAATCATTGCTTTATGCTTGGGGCCCATGGCTCCTAAATGTCCATTATATTCTTAGGTGGCAGGTTGACAAGGTTCAGCTTTAGTGTTTATCTAAAACTCAAACCTTCCGCAGTATGTAAAGGTAGTTTAAGGGTTTAAGCCATTTTTTCCTTCTCTTTGTGATTTGGCAGTGCATTTATATTTCTTCATTAAAAAAATATGATTTTCAATTTGGCCCAGAACATGTGATCCATCTTTACTTAATTATGTAGAGACTAAATGACAAATCACTGTAGGAAATGTCATGCATCCCATAATGTGAAGCTGTCTTTGGTGAGGCAAATGTTTGCTCATGTTGTTCACTTAGGTTTAGCCAAAAGAAAAAAATACTTCAATTGAAGGAAATAGGCACGGAATCTCTCAGGTGCCTACGCTTGCTCTTGGCCTTGCTCTCTGGCATCACGACAGCGCACGCTGGTGGCAGAAGCCGCCAGGGAGTGTGACTGCCCCTCTGCTGAGTTGAAATGGCACAGCCAGAAATGCAAACTAACAATCCTGTTTTATTTACTCCCATAACTTTCTTAGTTTGAGAAAAAACAGAGATCATGACTTGGTAAACAAAAGAATCTGTCACTGACCACTCTTCTAAAACAAACAATAACCAAAAAGCAAAGCATGGGAAATATAATAAAGCTCGCAATAAAAAGAGTAATTATAATCCTCATTCACTAAGCAAGTGCTGATCACGCGTGAGACACAATTCTGTGTGTTTCATGTATTACTATTTTAGGGAGTAAAGCTTCCCAGCCCAGGCTTTCTGATTCACTTGGTCTGGGGTGCAGCCAGAGAGGACACATTTATTTTTCTTTCTTTCTTTTTTTTTCGAGACAGAATCTCAAATTGTTGCCCTGGGTAGAGTGCCGTGGCATCATAGCTCACAGCAACCTCCAACTCTTTGGCTTAAGCAATTCTCTTGCCTCAGCCTCCCAAGTAGCTGGGGCTACAGGCGCCTGCCACAAAGCCCAGCTATTTTTTGGTTGTAGTTGTCATTGTTGTTTGGCAGGCCTGGGCTGGATTTGAACCTGCCAGCTCCGGTGTATGTGGCTGGCACCTTAGCCACTTGAGCTAGAGGAGCCGAGCCGAGAGGATGCATTTCTAACAAGCAGATTAGCAGCAAATGCAGATTATCATCCCAAGTAATGTTGATGCTGCTGGCTTAGGAATCACACTATAGGTTCACTTTGAGAACTGTGAACTTACTGCTTCTAAGCTCACAAAAACTACGTGAATCAGATATTATTATTATTAACTCTGTTTTAAAAGTGAGAAAATTGAAGCCGAGAGAGGTTAAGTGATCTGTGCAAGATTACATCACTGGTAATGGACACAGATGGGATTGAAACTCAACATTGTTTGAATCCAAACACCACCTTTTGTCAGCCATGTGACTGATGAGCTTTCAACAGAATGTATCAAGTGGGTAATTGTCTGCTTTTTCCTGTTTGGTCCATATTAGAACTTTTGTTTTGCCGATTGATCAAACTTTAGGGCATTGCTTGACTCCGGAGCATAGGATGATAACACTGCTATTATAACAGGCTCGCCATTGGTTATTAAGCATACTCTGCCCATCTGGTAAATTCCATAGCAATCTCAGAAATGATTCTAAAATATTCACCCAGCTTCTGAGGGGCATACCCTTTTGCCCCACTGAAGCCAATATCCAATCCAAGAGACCTGTTACCATCCCCCTACACTCAGGTCCAAATAAAGAACTGCATCACTGCCAGATGGAGGAACACGGTTAATTCACAGGGACTCTGAAAAGACCTTGGGATGTAAGTTGGCTAACATCTCAGTACAGCCATATACTATTTCCATAAAAATAAAAATAAATTAAACAAAGAAACCACATTCAATCTTAGATGGCCTGAGTAAAACAAAGGAGATTATAAAATAGAATAATAAATATGGCTGTCCTCTGCAGTAGCCAGAATAAGGACCTGGAAATATGGTCACGTCCTACTCCCCAGGACCTGTGAAAATGTTATCTTTCCTGGCACAAGGGACTTTGTATGTAGGTGTAATTATGTTAAAAGATGATCCTGGATTATCCAGATGAGCCCAATGTAATCACAAAGGTCCTTATAAGAGGGAGTTGGGGCAAGAGTCATAGAGAGATTTGAAGATGCTGCCCTACTGGCTTTGAAAATGAAAGAAGGGTCTAGAAGCCAAAGAATGCAAGTAGCCACTAGAAGCTGAAAAAAGTGAGGAAATAGATTCTCTCCTAGAGCTGGAGTCCCCAACTTGGGCTGCAGACCAGAATTGGTCTGTGACCTCTTAGGAACTGGGCCATACAACAGGAGGTGAGCAGCAGGGAACCAAGCAAAGTTTCTGTATTTACCACTATCACCTGGCCTATCAGTCACATCCCTGGCTGAGCCCTGCCTCTTGTCAGATTAGCCACAGCAGGGGTCCTCAAACTTTTTAAACAGAGGGCCAGTTCGCTGTCCCTCAGACCATTGGAGGGCCGGACTGCAGGCCCCAGGACGAGTCGGCTACTAAGCAGGACAGGCAACAGCAGCAAAAACACCCAGCAGGCCGGATAAATGTCCTAGGTGGGCTGCATGTGGCCTGCAGGCTGTAGTTTGAGGACGCCTGAGCCACAGCATCAGATTCTCACAGGAGCATGAACCCCACTGCACATGTGAGGGGTCAAGGTTGCGTGCTCCTGATGTGAATCTAATGCCTGATGACCTGAGGTGCAGCTGAAGTGGTGATACTAGCGCTGGGGAGCAGCTGCAAATGCAGATTATCATTAGCAGAGAGCACTGACTGCACGGAGCCCACGGTAGATCAGTGGCTTATATCAAACCATCCTCCCTTCCCCCAATATGTGGAAAAAACTGTCTTCCATAAAACCAGTCCTTTGTGCCAAAAAGGTTGGAGACTGCTGCCCTAGAGGCTCCAGAAAAGAACACAGTCTTCCTGACACCATGATTTTAGCCCAGTGAAAACCCAGATCTCCAAAACTATAAGATAATAAATTTTTATTGTTTTAAGTCACCAAGTTTGTGGTGATTTACAACAGCAAAAGAAAACTATAGTAATATACACTCTGAGATCTGGAGCTCGAATGAATGATGCCATCCTGACCACAACACTCCCTAAAAGACAAGCAATTTTGGTTCAGGCAAAGGGACAGAAGCTCTTAGTCCTTTCCACTCGACACTCCTGTGGGATTCCATGACATCTTATAAGGTATTATTCTTGTCATATGTCTCACACAGAAAGTCGTGCCCTCCTCCCCTTAGTACATATATTCCATCAGAGTTCATTCAAGGTTGAAAAAGTATTCTTATTCTTCTCTAAGGTGTCTCCAAGTAGATGGTCAATAAATTACTGTCATGTAAATACAGGAGGTAAAAATGAGATCTAGCCACACTGAGTCTTCCTACTTTTACATTCCTCAAAGAATAAACAAGTTCTCACTGTGCTACACCATCCACCTTAACTTTAAATGTCCCCGTGACTTTAACTTTCCCCTAGGGTGTATCCTATGCACTTCACTGTGGATCCCACCAAGGTCTTGGTCAGAAACTGAAGAGAGCAGGAGCACGCTTTGCCCATTTTTGAGAGTCAGGTACACCAGACAGTGTGATCCTCTTCAGGCAGATGCATTATGACATTGCAGAAAAGGCACAGAATGAGCACTGGAGGGAAATGAAAGTGAACTGAGTTCAAAGTGAATTGTGGACGCATATCTCAGGGACTAAGCCAGCCATTGGGTATAGCTGAGTGCACAGCCTATTGCTGGAGAATGGACCAGGGCAAAGGTAGGTTTTTCTCCTCCACGTATAGAGTGAGTGGCTGCCAGGATAGCAAAATGAAAACCAAATATTCTAGCTCAAGGGGCCTAGCAGGCACTTTTCCCTTTCATTGATTAGTGAAAATATGACAACAAAAAAAAAATGATTTCAACGTTCACTTAAAACAGAAATCTAACTTTAGGATTTGTTTTAATCTAAAGGATGTTTGAAATATCTGATTACACTTGAGAAAAACTGAGCAAATTAACTTCAGTGAAGACAGGTAAAAAAGACACGTTAGCAGAGTGCTCGTGTGCTGGGCTGGAGCTCTTCAGATGCAGGCTTCTGATGTCTTGCCTGTCTTTTTCACCTTCAAACTCCAAATTCTTGCACCAAAGCACATGTTATCTAATTTCCCCCTGGACGTTTCCAGAGGCTTTTGTTTAATTGTATTCACTGTACAGACACTGCTTTGAGACTGCGTCTCCGGGGATAGTAGTGCCAGACAAACAGCGACTTGTGGGCTGAATGGAGCAGACAGCCTTCAAACTCCTGGGCATTTCTGAGCATCCTTAGTGATGCTAGTGAAGAATCAGCCCTAATGTGCCAATTGACTACAGACTCAGCGTTTCCTTCCTCCTTCCCTTCTGCCCCAACCTCCACCCTAGACCCAGCAGTCAGCAGACCAGGTCCCTTTCCCGGCCACTAGGTGGCAGGCGGGGTCCTCTGGGCAACTCCAGTGAAAGTATTTCTGCACAAGATATCAGAGCTTGTGTAGCAAAATCCGGGACTGCCAGTGGGACTTGTACAGAGAGCTTCACGTAAGCAGCCAGAGGCAACCTGTGTAGGAGCAGTGCTAACTGTAGATGTGCTGATTCCCAGAAGTACCAACGGAAGAAGATTCCTAATACAAACTTGCAAATTTCATCTGTTGGTGGACTTGTCATCGGTATCACATTTCCATACCTCTAAAAATTATGTGACATACAACTTGCAGAAAAAAAATCAGCATCAGAACATTGATGCTGGATTTAAAAAACATATATCTTATTCTCACACACATGACTAAATAAACTCCTATGTCTCGCTTTGGTAACGAAAATGTCTTTAAAATTCAACTGACTGTGCTTCCAGGGTTATTCTCCAGAATCAAACCCACTGGCATAGAAGTTCTTCCATTTACTGGTGATATACTGTATGCCCATGTGTACTATCTGCTTAATTCATTGCTTGCAACCCAGTAAACAGAAAGGTTTGTGAATTCCCCTTATACTAAAGACAATACTAAAGATTTAGAGAGAGGAAGAAACTTGCCCAAGGCGGTGAGCAGCTAAACTAAGGTTTGAACTCAACTGTTGATGTTAAGAACTTTAGCTTAAAATCCACTAAAGTGTATTACTTTCTCTAAAGCTTGCCCTTCTGAATGAGAAGCCAATTTTGCCTGTCACATGTCTAATCACCCCACTTGTGAAGAGAGACAAGGAATTGTGAGGGCGGATAGCTTTTTTACTATCAGTGAAAATTAACTGGTCAGAATCTGTAACATTTATATCTAAATGCTCAGTGCAAGTATGAAGAGGCTGGAGCCTGCCTGTGGGAAGTGGATGAGAAAGGAAACTAAGAATGCAGTTGGGAATTCCCTACAGCTCTCATTGGACTGAAAGTGAAGCTCTTAGACATTCCAGCCAAAAGTTTAAATAGGCAGAACCCATGGAAAAGAAAATAAAGATTAGAATGTGGAAAGGGGCTGACGGAATGACGGGAATGATTGCTAACTTTCCTTGAACGTTAATATTACGGCAGGTACTACTGTCAGTGCCGCAGAGATGTTGATTGAACCGTTAAAACAACCTCATGAGGTGGGTAATATTAGTATCTCTATCTTGTAAATGAGAAAATTGAGGTATGTGAGGTTTAAGCAAATTGTCCAAGGACCGATAGCTGGGAAGGACTGGACCTTAAATTCATATCTAAGCACTTTGTCTATAAAGTCTGTAAATTTAGCTACCAAAAATTGCAGACATTAAATTACACTTGAAATAGTAGTAAAGAGTTTGTAGGAATTAATGAAAGCTCAGGATTGAGAAAGACATTTGAGAAACCATCACTGCTATCATTTGATTTCATTTGGGTTTCCTCCCCTTTAACCCTCTCGACAAACTAAATGACTATCCTATTGCCCCCACTTTCTCTTGTTATCACCCCTCCTTACTACTTTCTCTTTCTGTAAGACTTAAAGCCACTGTCTAGAGTACTCTTCTGTGTTATAATCCAGTTAAGGTCCAAAGACATCTGGCTTGGCCATGAAAGTAAATACACACAAGAAGGAAATTTCAATTTCTTAACTGAAATGCCTGCATCATGCAGGTAGCATTAATTTGAACTAAACTGGTACAAGGAGTGGGATATGTCTCCTAAAGACAGATACAGACGAAGTACATGGTTTCATTTTCAACAGCTACAATTTATTTTTATTTTTTTCTTCGAATGATGGCTATTTCTGAAGTTGTTAATTTAAAAATTTGTGAGATTGTAGAAGGTGTGTTTTAGAAGTGGTCAGGTACAGTAGGAATTAAATAACTACTTCATGCAAATATTTGTCAATTTTTATAAATGAGTGTATTTGACAATCTGGGTAATTTTAACATGAAAGGAAGGTAATCACAGGAAAACTGTATTCCAATATTCCAAATATTATTCCAAGAAATTAAATACTGATTTCATCATCACTCTCCAGTGATTGAAGGGTCTTCTTCTATTTCCTCTCTGGATAAAACCTTCAATTTCACCCTCATTGCCAAAACCTATGTCATCCTTGACATTTCACTTCCTCTGACCTTTCACATCCAATCAGTCATTTCTCCTACTAATTTTATCTTATTTTTTGAGATTTCACTGATATCTCCATGGATTGGGTCTCATAATCTATTGTCTGAAATACTGACTTAATATCCTAAATTACCAATGCACAAACCTGTCCCAACAGCTGCTAGAGCCATCTTTATAAAGTGCAAATCTGATTATATTATTCAATACACAAATTAATTTCAGCAGGTACACATGCATTACAATATAAAAATCTAAAACTCCTCCGTAATGACTTTTCCTTTGATGACTTGGCCCTGGCAAACTTGAGTCTAGCCATCAATCTACTACACCAATCCCGCAGGACCCCCACCACTAGCCACTCCTCTAACAAACCTCCAAACACATACTATACTACAATGCCAAACTGCTTATGGTTCCCCAAATATACCAGCCCTTGGCCAGTTCTTTGTTCAGAGTGTTCCTGTCTGTGTATATACCATTTTCCTTGCCTATACGAATGCCTGCACTTATCTCTTTTTTTTACCTAGAAAACACCTTATCTTCCAACTTCTAACCTAAATATTGAATTTCTTTTATAAGTTGTATTTCCATTGAACTTTCTGAATCTTCCCCTGTCAAACCCAGCAGGTTGTATTGTTTTATCGATTTGTATGGGTTTCTTTTCACCTGTATTAGACCGTAAGTTTCATGTAGGCTTTGCCTTCTTTCTCTCCATCCCTAGCAACTAACTCAGTGCCTGTCTTTAGCATGCTCTCTAATAAATATACTGGCAAAAGATTCACTTCTCTATTGTCTCTGAGGAAGACCTAGCTTCCCCTCTAATGATGAATCAGTATTCAAAATAGTTCATTTTCCAAAAAAATAAGCCTTTGTCTGCCACTGCCTGGTAACATAATATTGAAATATATTTCTCTTGCTAGACATGTAGAAAGTAAATGATAAGGAGATTTAGATCTGATGTGTTGTAGTGTTATGAAAAATATATTTTGAGGGGTGAACTTCTTTGCAATGATTAATTAAATGATTTGATCTGCAATAATTGAAATATATTTGTGGAGCTATATCTAGATGATTCAGAAGAATTGCACCTCAAATACTCCCTTTGTATGATGAATTGATATTCTTGAATGCTGTGATTACAGTGAATTTTAATTTGCATGTGATTTTAGTGGTCCCATTTATTACCACTTAAATTTGATTAAAATACTTTTGTTTAATGGATAGAAATTCTCTGAATGATGAGGTAAACAAAGTAGTTTTATTTTCAAAATTCTGTCTCAAGAAATGTTCCTTTTGTTTGCATTATCCTTGCTTGGAAGTGGCCTACCTACAGACTACTGGTACTACCTACTGATATCTGGTGCATGTAAATCACATTTCTTTCAGAATATAACATCTTATGCCAGAGAAAAGCATGCCTTAGGCATGACTCTATGACTAACAACTCTTTCTCTTCTTTCAACTCCATTCTCTCAGTGAAGATGAAAGAAAGAAATAAGGGAAGGATGATAAGAATGTCCTTTCTCCAGTTTTTTGGCTTAAAGTAAGTTCTTTACCTTTCCTCACTCAGATGGACATCTTTTGGGGGCTCTCAATTTCCATATAGTGCCATTTTCCATAACTTCCCCACTCCACAGACAGACAAGGCACTTCATAGTTCTAGTATTTCCCTTAGTTAGTAGATATAGGGTCATATCTGGTGGCTGGTACAAAAAGGAGAATATTTATCAAGCTCCTTCAAAGTACCATGTATAACTACATAAAATATGTTACCTAATTTGTACTTTGCCTTGCAAAGTAAAGATATACTAATTTTTATAGCTGTGGAAACTGAGGCTTAAAGAGATGAAATACTTTCTCTGAGATTGTACACTGAGCTTGTGATTTAAAAATATTTTCAACTTGGGGAGGGCAAGATGGCTGACAAAGAGACTGTCTTGGAGAAAAGGGTTTCTGAAAAAGGAGAGGGATGCAGCTCAGATGTAGGTTAGAAAAAGATGTGCCAGAGCCTGCCAGGGACATCATGGAGGAAAACCACAAAGCAGAGAAGGAAAAAGATAGAGGAAAAGATATTGGTGAGGATCAAGCTCAGAGAGACTTGGAGTCTAGTGAAGGGGTAAGGGAGACATCCTGTCTCCATCCCACATTTCTTTAATGATCAGTGCACAGCTAAATTACCTGGAAGCTTTTTTACCCCCATGAGCCCAAGAACTGCAGTAACCATGAAATTGCAGGAAAACTTGCATGATCCCAGAACTTAGACATTTTTTGTGGCTTTACCCTCTAAGGATAATGTCTTGAGAAGCCAGAGAACTGGCTTTCTTCCACTCAAATGGTTCTTTCCTGCCCCTCCCTCATCTAAGGCAAGGGAAAAGCAGTTACAGCTGAGAAATTGGCAAGTGGCTGCCTCTCCCCAACTGTGCATCCTCCAGTCTGAGGTTTCCACAGAGAATGGGATCCACATCTTTCCACTTGAGGACTTGTAGTGTATCCAGGGTGCCTGACCTGAGAGCCCTGCCCCAAGCCAAATCCTGTGTCCCTGGTCTTGAGCATGTGCTGAGGGACACAGGGTAGAGGTTTGATAGCTAGACTCAGGAAGAGGAGGAACCTACATGAGAATACTGTGGGAGTAGGAAATACAGGGATCTATAGAAGCACCCATCCCCCGCACAAGAAAGTACTGCTTTCAGACTAGGGTGGGTCCTCTAAAAGGGAAGATCCCAGCCTGTGATGCCATAGCAACTGAGTGTGGTACATTCAGGCACCTGTGTGCAAGGGAACATGAGAGGGCAGGGCTAATACAAAAAGGGCAGAGGTTAAGCCCAACAGCCAATCAGGGAATTTCAGACCCTTCCTCAGGATCAGTCATCCCAGTCTAGAGAGCCTGCCTCAGTCAACCTCCCATGAAAAATCAGAAAAATAACTTTTGAGCTCTGTCCAGGCTTTGCAAAGCTTTGCAGCCTCGTATAACTACACCCAGCCTCTCTGGTCATCCAACTTCTATTGGACTAGAGATCAAGCAGCCCCCTGGGAGCTATAGGGTCCCTCCCAAACTTTATTACCTCAAGTGTTCACAGATACAACATCTCTGCACTTGGCTCTTTCCTGCAAGTTTCAATCACTAAAAGGGAGAACAACTCTATAGCTCATTATAGCATCTAACAACTCAATGAAATGGGGCGTGGCTGATTCTCACAATCATCACCCACCATCTCAGAGATTAAGCTGCTGGTCCTAAGACAATTCATACTGCTGAGAAGAGGTGAAGACAACACAGCAGGATAGAAGCAACCTGAAGGGATGCTGCCTTTTGGGAAAGAAATAAAAGTTAAAGACAGCTCAATCTGTGCAAGGTCTTTCTCCTCCATTGCAAACATCTGGGCTGATTAGTGAGTCTTCAGAGTCTATACAGAGACAATCTACTGGGAATCAGGTGCAACAGAGATTTAGTGCCTGCCATGCAGATGGCAATCAAAAGAAAGCAGGTGTAGCCATCTAGTACTAGGCAGAGTTGACTTTAATCAAACAAAGGTAAAGAAAGAAGACAAAGAGAATCATTGTATAATGGTAAAAGAGCAAGTCAAGAGAAAAACATAAAAATCCTAAATATGTATGTATCCAAGAACTCCCAGATACATAATAAAACAAATTTTACTAAAACTAAACAAAGAACTAAATAGCATCATCATTATTGCCAGGGACCTCAAAACCCTGCTATAAAAGCTCAGTAAACCATCAAAGCAGAAAATAAATGAAGAAACAAGAGACTTAAACCAAACTCTAAATCAAATGAACCTAACAAACATTTACAAAACATTCGACCCCCAAACTATAGAATACACATTCTTCTCAGCAGCACATAGGAAACTGTCTAAGATTGATCATATTTTAGGCCCCAAACAGGTCTCAACAAATGTAATAAAACCAAAATCATGCCATATACCTTCTCAGACCATAATAGAATAAAACTACAAATCAATTACAAGAGAAACACTCAAACCTTCCACAAAGTCATGGAAATTAAATAACCTGAATGATTATTTGGTTAAGAATAAAGAGGGAAATTAAAAAATTCCTTCAACTGAATGACAAAAGAGACTCAAATTATCACAAGTTAGGGAACACAGCAAAAGCATTCTTAAGGGGAAAATTCATAGCCTTAAATGCCTACATAAAAGAGACAGAAATATCACAAATTAACAACCTAATGTCACTCTTATAGGAACTAGAAAAGAAAGAACAGTCCAAACCTATGGCCATCAGAATAAAACAGAAATAATGAAGGCCTGAAAAGGACTAAATGAACACAGAGGGGTGGGGTGGAGGGGACAGGATTAACTAAACAACTTGGTTCTTTGCAAAAATACACAAAATCAATAGAGCTCTTGCTAGCTTAACCAGGCACAGAAAAGGACCCAAACAAGTTCAGTTGGAAATGAAAAAGATGACATTACCACTGATACCACAGAAATACAAAACATCTTCCATGAGCACTACACAAATCTCCATACACATTAACCAGAGAAGGCACAGGCAATGGACATGTTCCTTGAAACACTCAACCTCCTAAGACATAATCAGGAAGATACAGGACTTCTGAACAAACCAGTAATAAACAGTGAGACTGAAATAGTAATTAAAAAAATCTCCCAAGAACAAAACAAAAAGATCTGAACCAGATGGATTGACAGCCAAATTCTATTTGACCTACAAAGAACACCGGATGCTCATAATAGAGAAATTATTCTATAACATTGATAAGGAGGAAATCTTTCCCCACCCATCATATGAAACCAAAGCCAAGAAAGGACAAAACCTTGGTATCAAAACCTTGATACCAAAGCCAGGAAAGGACACAACAGAAAAAGAAAACTACAGATCGTATCTCCTATTAATATAGATGCAAAAATACTAAATAAATTACCAGCAAACTGAATTCAACAGCACAACAGGACAAAGTAGGCTTTATCCAGGAGATTCAAGGACAGTTCAACATATGAAAATCATTAAATGTGATTTGCCAAATAGATAGAAGCAGAAGCAAAGACCATATGATCATCTCAATAGTTGAAAAAAAGCATTCAACAAAATCCAGCACCCATTTTTTTTTTCTTTTTATTTTTTTAACTGAGTGGTAACTATGTACATTAATGCACTTCTGGGGTACAGTGTGGGGTTTTCACACCCAATCTGAAATACTTCCATCTAACTGTTCAGCACAGCCTTCATGTCATTTTCTCAGTTATTGTTTTAAAACATTCACATTCTACTCTTAGAAAGATACACTTGTACCCCTGTAAGATAAACCTCAGAAGTGATCCCTCCAATCCCCCTCCCTCCACCCATTCCCCCTCCCCATATTCTTAGGTTATTTGGTTATAGCTTTCATATAAAAGGCATGAATTAGTTTCATAATAGGTGTGTGTACATTGGATATTTCTTCCTCCATTCTTGTGATACTTTGCTCAGAAGAACATTCCCCAGCTCCATCCATGTGAACATGAAGGACGTAGTCTCCATCTTTCTTTATGGCTGCATAGTATTCCATTGTGTACATATACCAGTTTGTTGATCCATTCGTGGATCGATGGGCACTTGGGCTTCTTCCATGACCTGGCGATTATGAATTGGGCTGCAATAGACATTCTGATACAAATGTCTTTGTTGTAATGCGATTTTTGGTGTGATGGCATTTCTTAACTGATCATTGGGACAATGGCTTGTGTTAAACTTATAGAATGTCAACCACTTATTACATATGAAAAAAAAAAGTAAATTTAAATTCAGGGTTGATGCCAAACGCAAAAGTTCAGAGAAAAGTATGTTTGGACTCTGCCCTCTAGGAGCTGGCCGTCTGGCAGGGGCCCAGCGGCTGGGATTTGAGAGGGTCTCCAGGGAGACTAGGGCAGGGGTCAGACTTGGTGGAGGGGGTGTCAGGAATGTCTCCCTCTAGGCATTGCCTATTTGGGGACAGCAGAGAATTCAGGAGGAGGTGAAGTGAGAGCCTTAAAGGTAAGGAATTGTCATAGCTACAAAAGATGACTGTGGAAAGCCCCACCTGTGATGGGGCCAGGCAGGTGGTGGTCTGTTACAAGTGTGCATTTCTGGTAAGCCAAACAATTCTCTGTTGACTGGCTGGGGTCCTAGTGTGGATGACAACACAGCTCCCCCCCAGTCCCTCCCCTAAGCTCAGCCTAGGAAGGGAGGTAAGAAGACATAAAGTTGGTGGCAGGGGACTTTCAGGGCCTATCGAAGGTGCCCCTGCAAGGGTTACACCTGGGGACTCATGGAGGTCATGGGAGAAAGCATTTGGAATTGAACTCCTGGTTGGCTGAATTGCCTCTGTCCTTAGATGCATGGAGATTGGACCCAGTCCCATCTTAGGGAGGGAGCCGGCCTGGCTCTCAGGTTCTCTGTGTCCTGCCTCCGGTTCTTTTTTCGAAGCCCCGGCCTGGCTTGGCAGTTTTTCACAGAGTCTTGTCAGTCGGTCAGTCTCCGTGGCAACTCTGATTCCCATGGGGGAGAGTTTCCCCAGGACGTTGACAGACAAGAGGTCCCTGGGGGATGACAGTGAGATACGAAGGAGACGGTCCCAGAACAGCACTCTGTGACGTGATAGAAAAGAACCAACAGGGTCCCTTGGGAATAACACCCCTGGCCGCATTGCTGCCCTGCAAGGGCCAGGGTGGGCCAATCTTGTAAATAAGGACAAGGCTGGGTGGGCCTCAGGTGGGGCTGTCCGTATGTGGTGACATTCTGCACAAACGGTCAATTTGAATGTGTCTTTGCTGCTGCGACTCCTAATCCGTTATGGAGCAGGAAACGTAGTTTACATAATTCTGTTGGATGCTGTTTTCTCTGTGCGCCTGTGTTACCGTGACTCACCTTACGGGACAATGATATGTGGTTGTAGGCTGTGCAGGGACCTGGGCAGAATAACATTTTGAATGGTGACAGGGGAAGAGAGCTCGCCAGAACTCGGAGGGGAGGCCTGAGGGTGGCTTCCACACCTCCCAGGCGCCAGGTGGCCTCCTGCAAATCTGAAAGTCTTGCTCACCACACCACAGAGAGTCATCAAGGCAAATGTCACCTTCAGGGGAGGGGGGGACATTATCATTAATGTCCAGCAGACTTAAAAGGTAGGGATTCTGACTATCAGTTTGTAGATGAGGAAACTGAGGGCCAGAGAGCTTAGGAGACCAGTTTGGGTTTGCAGAAGTTTGGAGGAAAGAGTTGAATGCAGCTCTTGTTTTTCCCACCGTGCTGTACTTTGTGTTGTTTGAGATCTGCGCATCTCTGTTATAGCCTTTGTTTTCTTAGAATTGGAGTTCCCAAACACATCCTTCACAGTAAAGTATCACAAGAATGGAGAAGCAAATAGCCAATGTACTCAACACTACCATGAAGCCAGTAGATGATCTCTAATACACACCCATGTAGGAGAAAAACTCAATTCAACTCATGTTGGGAGAGGGGGAATAAGGGAGGGGAAAAGGAAGGAGACAGGGGACTGGTGTGCTCCCCCCTAATAGACACAGTGTAAGGATATTATTGGCACACCTTTTGGGTGCAAGAGACAAGTACAAGAGGGACACTACCTAACATATGCAAATATTGGAATCTAGCTGTTTGTACCCTCACATAAACCTGACATTTAAAAGAAAACCCAACAAAACCAAAAAGAATTGGAGTTCCCAGCCATCTCTGATGGGGTGATCCCCGTCAGCCACATCTCTAATTGTCTTGCTAACTCTCTAGTCATTTATCCTAAAGTCTCATCAGAGACGAGCTGTCGCTGACCCTGTTTCCACACCCTGTCACCGCCCATTTCCCCAAGCTAGTCTTCCATTTCTGCGCTCTGTTTTTCTTACTGAAAACTCTGCAAAGACTTTGCAGGAGGCCACCGTCTGCTGCCTATTTGCCTTCTCTGGGCAGAGTTTGCTGCAGAAGTAAAATCTCAAAATCATCCTCCAACGCAACTGTGGCCTGCAGGAGCAGAGCAGTAGTGGGGACAGTTTCATTCCTAATAAAGTCAGCACCTGTAGGTCTGTGGCATGTCCGCTGTTAAAAGCCGGGAGAAGTTGCTAGGACTCCTCCACGCCTGCAGAGTGGGTCGCCTTTCTGGGCCTGGGTGGTGACGTTTGCTCTTCCTGCTGTCACTTTGCACTTCCCCAGGTCTCTTTGGACGGCACGGCATGATTCCTCCCTGCAGCAATGATGGAAATATGTCAGAGATGTCAAAGGCCATGGCTGTGCCTGAAGAAGGCAGCCGGGAATAAAGCGGCTTCACGTAAAATCTGGTGATTCCCCCGACACATGGGGCTTGCCCACCCCTGGTTTTCCTGGACAGTGTTTAGGACAGAATAAATATTTTCTTTTGTTTTTGAATCAGGTCAAACTATTTTAGATAGAAGCCGGCTACTTTTCATTATGGATTAAACCTGGTAACTTATAATTCTTTAGGAGAAAATAAAATCAATGTTTAGAACAATAAATCAAGTAAAATAATATTTAGGTAGAAAGGCATTTTTCCCCTTTCTCACCCAAAGTAACCTCTTTAAGCACACTGTACGTTTGTCAAACGCAACTTCCTGCAAATTAATGTAAGAGTTTAAATATATCAAATACTGTACTAAAGGCAGACGCGCTGAAGCTCATGCGTGTGCACTTTTGCGACTTTTTATCACGGTGTGAAACGTGTTCTTCTCATGCGCTGTACCCCAAGGAGCACTTACATGGCTTCAGGGTGACTTAAGGTTACAGCCGCAATCGTAATGTTGTTACTGGCATCGATCTCAGTTTCACATTACCAGTGTTTCCCACCACTGGGTTTTCTTATGACTACAAAAGAATAGAAAGAAGAGAAAGTAAATTAAAATTATTCACACAGAATTGCCCCGTGTAGATTTTGAATATTTTAAACTCTACCTGAGTGACATGATGGAGAGAGACTGTTTTTCTCCTCATAGCCAAGACTGTTGGCTTTTTTTTTTTGAGACAGAGCCTCAAGCTGTCCCCCTGGGTAGAGTGCTGTGGCATCACAGCTCACAGCAACCTCTAACTCCTGGGCTCAAGCGAGTCTCCTGCCTCAGCCTCCCAAGTAGCTGGGAACACAGGCGCCCGC
>CAUYTI010131520.1:0-40642 GCA_963575145.1 Galago senegalensis | reverse complement strand
GAGTTGAAGATGGGGGATTGCGGCTAGGCGCCTGTGGCTCAAGTGGCTAAGGCACTAGCCACATACACCTAAGGTGGTGGGTTCGAATCCAGCCCAGGCCCACCAAACAACAATGATGGCTGCAACCAAAAATAGCCAGGCGTTGTGGCCGGCGCCTGTGGTCCTAGCAACTTGGGAGGTGGAGGCAGGAGACTCGCTTGAGCCCAGGAGTTGGAGGTTGCTGTGAGCTGTGATGCCATGGTGCTCTACCCAGGGGGATAGCTTGAGGCTCTGTCTCAAAAAAAAAAAAAGAAGATTGGGGATTGGCATTTAGGTGTGAGGCGAAGGCACATTTAGACACAGATTTCGTTGTCTTAATAGAAGTTTTTTTTTTTTTTTTTTTGGAGACAGTCTCAAAAATCATTCATTCCCCCTTTCAGGCTTGGGTAGAGTGCTGTGGTGTCACAGCTCACAGCAACCTCAAACTCTTGGGTATAAGAGATTTTCTTGGCTTGGTGCCTGTGGCTCAAGTGGCTAAGGCTCCAGCCACATCCACCTAAGGTCCTAAGGTGGGGGGTTGAGTCTAGCCCAGGCCTGCCAAAACAACAATGATGACTGCAACCAAAAAAGAAAAATAGCTGGCGGTGGTGCCTGTGGTCCCAGCTACTTGGGAGGCTGAGGCAGGAGACTCACTTGAGCCCAGGAGTTGGAGGTTGCTGTGAGCTGTGATGCCACGGCACTCTACCAGGGGGATAGTTTGAGGCTTTGTCTCAAAAAAAAAAAAAAAAAAAAGATTCTCTTGCTTCAGCCTCCAAAGTAGCTGGGACTACAGGCACCTGCCACAATGCCTAGCTATTTTTTTTGTTGTTGCTGTTAGAATTGTCATTGTTGCTTTAGCTGGCCAAGGCCAGGTTCAAACCCGCCAGCCTTGGTGTATGTGGCTGGCGCACTACCCACTGAGCTATGGGCACTACCCAAATAGAAGTTTTTATTGAAAGTATTTGACTTCTATCCAGTAAGAATTGAATATACTTAGATTGATGAGGAGTATAGGCTTGGGAGTGAGATAAAGAACCAACTGAGGAAGTAGAAGATAGATATGTTATAAATAGGGTAGCATTTAGTAGGGTAGCATTTAGTGTGGGGGTCCTCAAACTATGGCTGTGGGCCACATGCGGCCTGCCGAGGACATTTATCCGGCCTGCTGGGTGTTTTTGCCCCCGCTGCCTGTCCTGCTTAGCAGCTGACTTGTCCCGGGCCCATAGTCCGGCCCTCTAACAGTCTGAGGGACAGTGAACTGGCCCCCTGTTTAAAAAGTTTGAGGACCCCTGATAGTGTATCATTTAGAAGATGAATTTCCACTTTAGGATGTGCATTTTAACATTACAGTCTCCAGAAGATTGTTTACGAGCCAGCCAGATTTGTAGTTAGATTCTTTGGTCTTGCAATCGTAAAAGACTCATGCTTTTAGAAATTAAGGGTTCAGAAAAATGTAATATGATTTACATTTTTAAGGTATGGGCATCCATTTCCCTGGAGTTCTGAGTTGTATAAAGATGTGTAGGTTCCTGCCTCTAACCCTAATACTCTGGGAGGCTGAGGTGGGTGGACTACATGAGCTTAGAGTTTGAGAACAGCCTGAGCAAGAGTGAGACCTCCCCTCTAAAAAACAGCTGGGCATTGTGGTTGGCACCTGTAGCCCTAGCTACTGGGGCTGCTGAGGTAAGAGGATCACTTGAACCCAAGAGTTTGAGGTTGCTGTGAGGTATGACGCCGTATAGCACTCTACCGAGGGTGACAAAGTAAGACTGTCTCAAAAAAAAAAAAAAAAAGCATAGGCCATCTAAACACAAAATAATCACTGAAGGACCAGCTACTCATAACCCACTCAAATATCCTTCCCCAGTACTAGTTTTTTGTTTCTTTGGCCATCTAGATTATGTTGATTGTGAGGGTTACTGTTATTCTTACTGTTTTGTATTATACATTAAATGATCCTGTGATTGAAACTAGTTACAGTCATGTGTCACTGAGTGACAGATGTGTTTTGGGAACAGAGCCATTAGGTGGTTTCATTGTTGTGTGAGCAGCACAAGTAGATGGTATAGCCTGTTAGGCCTGGGCTCTCTGGTACGGGGCTACCGTCCTGTGTAGCGTGTTCCTGTTCTGGAAACAGTACACAATGATTTCTGTATCTAAACATAACAGCTACAGTAAAAATACAGGATGAAAAATAAGAAATGGTACACTTGTATAGGGCACTTACCATGAATGGGCTTGCAGGACTTGTGTAGTTGTTGGGGTGAGTGAATGTGAAGGCCTCAGACATTACTGTAGACTTATAAGCACTGTATACTTGCTATGTTAAATTTATTAATTTTCTTTTTCTTTCTTCAATAACTAATTAATCTTAGGTTAATTGTAACTTTATAAACTTTAAAAAATTTTAAAACTTTTTGACTCTTTGGTAACACTTAGGTTAAACACATTGTACAGCTGTACAAAATTATTTTCCTTCCTTATAACCTTATTCTATGATTTTTTTCCTATTCAAAACATTATTTATGGCTCGGCGCCTATAGCTCAACCGGCTAAGGTGCCAGCCACGTACACCTAAGGTGGCGGGTTCGAATCCCCAGCCTGGGCCCTCCAAACAACAATGTTGGCTGCAGCCAACAAATAGCTGGGCGTTGTGGTGGGCACCTGTGGTCCCAGCTACTTGGGAGGCGGAGGCAAGAGACTCGCTTGAGCCCAGGAGTTGGAGGTTGCTGTGAGCTGTAATGCCGTGGCACTCTACCCAGGGGAACAGCTTGAGGCTCTGTCTCAAAAAAAAAAAAAAATTATTTATTTATTTTTATTTATTTTTGAGATGGGGTCTCACTTTGTCATCCTGGCTAGCGTGCTTGGAGTCATAGCTCACAGCCACCTCAAACTCTTGGGCTCAAGAGATCCTCTTGCCTCAGCCTCCTGAGAACATTTTTTATTTTTTTTAACTGTTTAAACTTTTAAGACACACACAGTAGTGGGCCATGCAGGGTCAGAATCACCAGTGTCACTCCTTCCACCTCTGCATCTTGGTTTCATGGAAGTCCTTCAGGGCTAATAACATGTGGAGCTGTCATCTCCCATGATAACAGTGCTGCCTTCTGGAAAGCTCCTGAGGGACCTGAGACTGCTTTATAGTTAACTTTTTTTTGTTTGTTTCTGAATAAGTAGAAGTAGTATACCGTAAAATAATAAAATGTGTAGGATAGTAGATCAGTACTTACACCAATAATGTAGTTTGTCTTCATTATTGAGTGTCATGTACTGTTTATAATTGTCCTTGTTAGACCTTATATGACTGGCAGCACAGTCGGTTTGTTTATACCAGCATCGCCACAGACATGCAGTGTGTTGCACTATGATGTTACGACAACTACAGCATCACTAGGCAGTAGGAATCTTTGAGCTCTGTGATAATTTCATGGTAACACCACTGTATTTACAGTCTGTTGCTGACTGAAACATCATTATGTGGCACGTGGCTGTGCTTTTTTCTGCCAAAATGTAAGCTTCTTAAAGGAAAGGATTTTGGTTTATTTTCACTGCTGATTCCCTGGCACCTAGAAGAGTAACTAGTATGCACATTCAGTAAGTGGTGAATGATTTAATGAAGTGCAGGGATGTTTAAAAGTTACTTGAATATCAAAGGCAAGAGAGATTATTCAAAGAGTTACTGAAGGCTTTAATTTTTTTTTTTAAATGTCCCTTGAGTCGTAAAAGGATTTAATTATTTTTGCAAAGGTAACCCTTAGAATTGGCTAAAGTTAAATGTAAAGAGACCTGGTGCGGTGGCTCACTCCTGTAATCCTAGCACTTTGGGAGGCTAAGGCTAGAGGATCACTTGAGGCCAGGAGTTCATTTGTTTTTGCATTTAGAGTTAATCTAACTTTCCTTTAGTGCTATTAAATTTTAGTCTTAGTTCTAAGTATTTGTACTGTAAGTGGTTTTTTTCAGTCACCACTTTTAATGGAAGACCTCTTCAACTACAGCTTCAAGTACAACTCCACAACTGGGGGCTCTTGAATGTTTCTTGTGCCCTCTATTGTAAAGAGGGGAGATAGGCCTTGCAGCTGAAAAAGGCCTTGTAGCTGAAAAAAAGGTCTGTGGGCAAACTTCTGAGGTTTGGCTAATTTAAAGATAACTTTATTGCGGGTAATGCCAAATTACTTAATTTGTTGACATATTGTATGACTTAATAAACAGTATGCTAAATAAAAGTGAATATAGGGTAGTATAACTAGTATAATACAGTTGCATAGTATTAGCTATTTGTTATTGTATAACAAATTATCGTAAAACTTAGTGAGTTAAAAATGAAAACATTGGCTCAGCGCCTATGGCTCAACTGGCTAGGGTGCCAGCCACATACACCTAAGGTGGCGGGTTCGAATCCCCAGCCCAGACCCGCCAAACAACAATGATGGCTGCAACCAAAAAATAGCCAGGCGTTGTGGTGGGCGCTTGTGATCCCAGCTACTTGGGAGGCAGAGGCAGGAGACTCGCTTGAGCCCAGGAGTTGGAGGTTGCTGTGAGCTGTAATGCCATGGCACTCTACCCAGGGGGACAGCTTGAGGCTCTGTCTCAAAAAAAAAAAAAAAGAAAGAAAACATTTACTCTCTTGTAGTTTTTGAGGATTGGGGTATGATATGTGCCTCTGCTCAGGGTTTCTTAGAAGATTGTAGTCAAGGCTCTGCGCCTGTAGCTCAGTGGCTAGGGTGCAAGCCATATACTAGAGGCGGGTTCCAACCTAGCCTGGGCCTGCCAAGTAACAATGACAACTACAACCAAAAAATAGCCAGGTGTTGTGGCGGGCACCTATAGTCCCAGCTACTTGGGAGGCAGGAGATGAGAGAATCGCTTAAGCCCAAGAGTTTGAGGTTGCTGTGAGCTGTGATGCCATGGCACTGTACTGAGGGCGACATAGTGAGACTCTGTCTAAAAAAAAAAAAAAACTGTAGTCAATCTGTAGACAGGGTTGTGGTCTCATATGAAGGCTTGAGTAGGGAAAGATCTACTTTCAGGCTTATATGCTATTGGCAAAGTTCAGTTTCTTGCAAGCTGTTGGACTAAGCATCTCAGTTCCTTGCAGAACATTGTCTGGAGACCACTCTCAGGTTCTCATGTGGGCCTTTACATAGGGCAGCTCATAACATGGCAGCTGGCTTTTCTTAGAGTGAGTGAGTGACAGAGGCCACAGCTTTTTGTACCTAATCTCAGAAGTCTGACATCTTATCCCTTCTGCCATTTTATTTTCATTAGAAGTGGGCAAACTACAGAGGTTTGGCTAATTTTAAGATACTTCATTGCTGGTAATGCCAAGTCACTAATTTGTTAACATGTTGTATGACAGGAGTGGGTGTAGCCAACTGGAGAGGTGGGGCATATATATGCAAGGGTGTGCATACCAGGATGAGAGGATCATGGAGGCTTCTGTGGAGGCTGCCTGCCATGGGTGTGTGGTGACATACAAAGGGGCATATATTCCACGTAGTAAAAATATATACTGCATTATTTTACCAATTAGAAGCAGTTGAAATCAGCAGATGACATTAAGTTTTAAAAACCAGAGCCTCAGATTTTTTGTTTTAGAACCTGGAATATTTTGTGAATAAAAATTCTTAAGCAGTAAAGAAGTTTGATTTATCAAATGTACTGTATGATATATACATAATGTGTTTTATTTTTATTTATTTATATTTTTTGAGACAGAGTCTCAAGTTGTCACCCTGAGTAGAGTGTTGTGGTGTCACGGCTCATAGCAACCTCAAACTCTTGGGCTTAAAAGATTCTCTTGCCTTAGCCACCACCAACGCCTGGCTATTTTTGTTGTAGTTGTTATTGTTGGGATTATCGTCATTGTTTTAGCTGGCCCAGACCAGGTTCGAACCTGCCAGCCTCAGTGTATGTGGCCAGCACTCTACCCACTGAGCTATGGACACTGCCATTGTGGGTTTTTTGTTTTTTTTTTTTGAGACAGAGTCTCACTTTGTTGCTCTCAGTAGAGTGCTGTGGTGTCACAGCTCACAGCAACCTCTAGCTCTTGGGTTTAGGTGATTCTCTTGCCTCAGCTTCCTGAGTAGCTGGGACTATAGGTGCCCACCACACCACCTGGCTGTTTTTTGTTGTAGTTTGGCTGGGGCAGGGTTTGAACCTGCCACCCTTGATATGTGGGACTGGCACCCTACTCACTGAACCACTAGTGCTGCCTAAATATGTTTTATAATATACTAGATAGCTGGAAAAGTTGCCAGTCACTTTTTAAGTTTGTCAATTATTCTTTGCCTTTGTTTGAATGTGTATAACCTTGTTTTGAATTCATTAGAGAGATTTATGAACAAGAATTAACATTTAGTGCTAATAATATGTCCTCTCCTTTATATTTCCTTATTTTTTCTCATCAGATCGTTCTGGAATAGAAAACGTCAACTCTGTGGAGGCTTTGCAGGAAACTCTCATCCGTGCCCTAAGGACCTTAATAATGAAAAACCATCCAAATGAGGCCTCTATTTTTACAAAACTACTTCTAAAGTTACCAGATCTTCGATCTTTAAACAACATGCACTCTGAGGAGCTCTTGGCCTTTAAAGTTCACCCTTAAGGCCTTTGTTTATTTAAACATGAACTGATGCTAACTGTACATTTTGTGCTAAAATGCTTATTTATATGTGTATACCTTATGTGGAGATAGAAAAGACCTTTAAGACAATACAAGATTGTAGACTATCTCTGTAATCATGCCGTAGCTGTTTGGATTGAGAGCTCTTCAGCCATGATTAGACGTTGACCGCATCTCCCCAATAGACCAATCAGCTGTGTCGCACTTAAACTGGAGAAGTTACACTGAATTATAATCACACTGAATGTTAGACTTTTTCATCTGCCAAACCAAAAACCATTTTGATCTCCCTGTGGTATAAATATAACGCACAATCGCAAGTATATGAGGACTTAGAAATTAATTCTTTGTAGTAGAAATTCTGTTGAATGATGGAAATCTTGTTACCACCACAAGACCATTTAGTTTGATAATTGGAAACTTGAGGAGTTAGGAGATCTCCATGTCTGTATTTTACTCCACCACTGTTAAAGTGTATGATCCTGGGCAGGTTACTTGGTTGTGGAAAATGAGAATCGATAATATCACCAATGCCCCTCACAGAGATACTAAAAAATGTCTGTAAAGCATATTTACCTCTTGGGAGATAGGCACTATGTAAATAAGGTAAAATTTTTGGTAATAATTATTCATAATAACATTCTTATTTCTGAGCATTTCTAGGAAATCATTTCACAGTCCACACCAACCATATATTATTCAGGGTTCCTGCACATGTGTGGAGTATCCTCCTGCTACACACATAGTCAAAGTTTATGGGTACATCAGATACATAGTATGTGTACATAATATGTATGTGAATATAGTTAAATATATTTCTTCACAATATTTTAAACTGTGAAGAACTTTATCATACAATAAACTTAAAACAAGAGGTGTCAAAAGACCCAAATTAGGTGCATTATACCTGTTGATGATGATATAACCATTGCTTTAAAATGTTTAGACAGTAGAATATTGAACTTATGCTCTATTTTTGTTTATTTAAGCAACACTTAATGTAAAAGTGCAACAGGCAGTTAAGCCCAAATTTAAAAAAGTATGTATTTTAGAGTTCATCTTTGGTAAAATCTTTGGTTCAAGGTACTAGTCGTTTAAAAGTTCATTTATATATTCTTTTTTTGTGCTAAAAAAGATTGCATTGCTGTCTTTTATACACATGCTGCAGCTTGATGCTAAAGAATTTTGATTCTTTCTGGAGAACTAATGTTTAAGGAAACTGTGTTTAATACGATGGCATGTGGGCGCGCGCGTGTGTGGTTCTGAGTCCACTTCTTTTTTTCCTAAGTAACACTACAGGGATTTTGTCAAATTAGATTTAATCTATAATTTGAAAAATCATTTAGTGCGTGACCTACAGGCTTAGAAATGGTATAGTCAAAGACATTTCATCCACATTTCTACTAGTGGGTTTCATTAAGTAAATAAGATCAGCCTCTGTATATGGCAGTAGGAGAAATAACCAAAGTTGGGGATTTTATGTATGTTTTTCCCTGGAAAATAGCAATTAATTGGATTTTCTTGTTAAAGGTTGCCTTCTATAAAATGTTTGGATTATATAAAATTGCAAAAATAAGAGTCTGCTTGGCTGCACTAAGCCTGTTATTTTCATGACGTGTCAGCAGAATGCCTTATTTTGTAACCTTGTTTAACTCGTTGCTACTGGGACTTGAATTTCTGTGGCGCTAGTTAAGTAAGTTAAAAAAAAAAATTAAGCCCTCTCGTTATTAAAGAGGAAAGGCAATGGTGATGTCTGTAATACATTATAAACCATAATTGTGATTTACCTTGGTAGGTATGACTTTTATGGGATATACGGTATAGTTTTTGTGAATTCTTTACATGATAGCATTATCTTTTTATAATTTTTTTTCCTAAGATAAACAAATGCATAGTTTTCTTCTATGGGGGATAGAAACAGCTTTTTGAAGTAATATTGAAAACCCCAAGGATCATGTTAATTATTAATTTTTGCCTTTTGCATAAGCCTCTTTATAATAACATGTATCTTTAAAACAAGTCTTTAGGAATGTGTAATCAGAACTGTTAGTATTGCTTATAAAACTTTAGTTAGGTTCAATATATACATGTATACATCTCTATATAGATATATAGATTTGCATTTTGTCTTATAAAATTTTATTTGAATGAATTCTTCCTATAGGTAATGGGAAAAAAAATTAACAGTTCATATGCCCCTCATAGCATTTCTATATTTGAAAATAGCCCAACATGAAATTTCTGATTCTAAAATTAAACCAGCAGCCTATTACAAGCACATTCTTTGAGTCATTGGTTATAAATCTTCTAAATGCAGAGAAGACAACCAATTTAGGAAACTTCTGAGTTGGTGGGACACTGTTGATTGATTAATGTACTGTACGAATTAAGTGATGCTTTAACTCTGATTTTATATTTTAAAGTTAAAATGTGGGCATTATGTCAGCAAACTTCAGGGCATTATGTCAGCAAGCTAAAACATTTTTTTCCTGTGCTTTTTAACGTATCTCTTTACGTGATCTGCGAGAGGATTCAGGCTTTTCAAAGAAATAGCTGAGGGAAAGGGGAACCATCTTGGGATGAATCTTAACCTTATGTTGATGGTTTAATTACAGATCAAAAATTAGAAGGAAATTTCAGTGGATTTAAGTGTATAGCTTTCCTATCTACATTTCAAGAAATTACCATTGTAACTTGATAAGAGATGATTTATTTTATGTAAACATCATTGCAAAGCAAGGTGTAGAAGCTCAGCTAGATTTATTCCTGTGCACGAGAGTAAATACCTATCTCAATTCTTTTCTTTTCCAATATAAAGTTTGCTGAATGTACAAGAAGAGTTTATCACTTAGGATATAGAATTTTTTTAGGGGTTGGGGGAGGGGCTCTGACAGGAAATTGTTACCGATAAACAAAGATTGACTTGATTTGATCCAAAAGATAAAACTTGAAGTTATTCTTGAACTAACATGGAAAAATAAAATGGCTATTGTTTAAAAAAATGATAAGTACATTGTTGATAGGATATGAAGTTAAGTTAATTTTCTATAAACTGTAATTGAAGAGAACATGGATAATACTTCATGTTTCTGAGAAGTAATCTGTACATGGGGGAGGGGACAATAAATATTATTTCTAACCAAATGTGGTGGTGTTCGGTGTCTGTCTGGATGCTTTTGTAAGACTAACTTACTACAAGTTATCTTTCCCCTGAGCATCTCTCTTATGTAAAACTCTTGAGGTTTTTTTAGAGATTCCAGCAAGGACTGTTGCTGTTTTATAATGTTCTATAATGCCAGCTGAATAATCATTTGTTGTGTATAACCAGGTAATCTTTCTGGGCCAGAGATGGTGAGAGGGGAACCCACAGGATACTTGCTCTAGACCTGGCCATGAATGGGGTGAGGCCCTGCAGCAAGATCACCCCCTTTTCCCTTTCCTAGTGATTGTATCCACAGTAGCAAAGTAAAGAGAGTTACTTAAATCTGCATTACGTGCAGTGTTTCTTAGAGCAGTGATGGCAACTGCTTTTCTGTGAATATTAATTGATCTTAGGTGGGAAAAATGGGCTCCTTGATTAAATAAAGTTGGAAATGCTGGGTTAAATAAGGTTAGAGATATTTTTATGTGAGTCCTCTTCTCTACCTTATGTGCTTCACGAATCCTTTAAGGAAGGGTTCAGTGGGTATCATTTTCACCAAACTTTATTCACTAACCCTCTCCCACCTCCCACCTTCCCTCCCCCCCCCCCTGCCGAGCATTTGGGATTCCTTGGATGTGTGGTTTTAGCAGAAAAAAACTTTGTTAGCCTTATACCCACTTTGGGCGTTGATCAGGATATTGATCAAATTCAGTGGATTACTGCACAGATTGCATTTTATTTTTCCCCTCTTGAATGGTCTAATGCAGGTGTCCTCAAACTATGGCCCATGGGCCATGTGCGGCCCGCCTAGGACATTTATCTGGCCTGCTGGGTGTTTTTGTGGCTGCTGCCTGTCCTGCTTAGGAGCCGACTTGACCTGGGATCCGCAGTCCGGCCCTCCGACAGTCTGAGGGACAGTGAACTGGCTCCCTGTTTAAAAAGTTTGAGGACTCGTGGTGAACGACTGTGAATGGAATGGATTTAAGAGCCCTGAAGGGGGAGCTCTTGGAGGAAGCTCAGAACCTTTCCGGACTCTTCAATGTGTGTATAGGGGCGTCCCCAGAATGTAGACATTTCCCATATGTTTTCCTGTAAGTTACTGATGGGAGTGGGATCAGTGCTTTTTAAAATGACTCAAAACCCAAATCCACAGAGGGGTGTGTTCCTAAAATTACTTTCTCCGTTTTTCTTACTAGAGTCTGCAGAATCAAATATATGATCTTCTAAAAATCTCTGAGGTAAGTTCTATTATTTTCTTTTTTCTTTTTTTAATTATTTTATCATTTTTCTTTGAACAGCTAATCTATACCCCAAGCAGTTTCCCTCTTTGATTGCTTTGCTTGTAAATTTTCATCAGTTTCCTACCCCTACAGTAGCCATTTAATTTCCTTTTCAAGTTCTGCAGTTAAATGCAAGTAGGGTAGTTTCCAAAGGGGGGAAAGCACCTACTTTAATTCTTTCTCGATTAACTTTTTGCTTCCTACAATGGCTGCTCATTTTCTAAGC
Organism: Galago senegalensis; assembly: GCA_963575145.1. Taxonomy (NCBI): domain Eukaryota; kingdom Metazoa; phylum Chordata; class Mammalia; order Primates; family Galagidae; genus Galago; species Galago senegalensis. Next base: position 29,354 of record CAUYTI010131520.1, on the reverse strand, counting down.
TTTGTGATCTGGCAAGATTTTTAAGGAAAAGCACAATCATTTAGTCATTTATTAATTGCACACATTTACTGAATATCAGAATTTATTTTTTTATTTTTAGACAGTTTCACTATGTTGCCCTCAGTAGAGTGCTGTAGCATCACAGCTCACAGCAACCTCCAACTCCTGGGCTTGAGCAAGTCTCCTGCCTCTGCCTCCCAAGTAGCTAGGACCACAGGCGCCCACCATAACGCCCGGCTATTTTTTGGTTGCAGCCGTCGTTGTTTGGCGGGCCAGGCTGGATTTGAACCCACCACCTTAGGTGTATGTGGCTATCGCCTTACCTGCTTGAGCCATAGGCGCCAAGTGCATACACATATTTTAAACATTTACCAGTGCCCCACTATTTTCTTTTCTTTCTTTCTTTCTTTCTTTTTTTTTTGAGACAGAGTCTCAAGCTGTTGCCCTGGGTAGAGTGCTGTGGCATCACAGCTCACAGTAACCTCCAACTCTTGGGCTAAAGCGATTCTCTTGCCTCAGCCTCCCAAGTAGCTGGGATTACAGGTGCCTGCCACAATACCTGGCTATTTTTTGGTTGTAGTTGTCCTTTGGAGGGCCCAGACTGGATTCAAGCCTATCAGCTATGGTGTATGTGGCTGGCACTTTAGCCGCTTGAGCTACAGGTGCCAAGCCATTCTTTTTTTAGAAACAGTCTCTTACTTTGTCGGCCTTGGTAAAGTGCTATGGCGTCACAGCTCACAGCAACCTCCAGCTCTTGGGCTTAGGTGATTCTCTTGCCTCAGCCTCCTGAGGAGCTGGGACTACAGGTGCCTGCCACAATGCCTGGCTATTTTTTTGTTGCAGTTTGGCCGGGGCCGAGTTTGAACCAGCCACCCTCGATATATGGGGCTGGCATTCCACTCACTGAACAACAGGTGACGCCTCCCCCACTATTTTCATTCACTATTTTCATTAATTCATTTGCTCTCAACCCCAACGAGCAATTCTGCTTTCCAGATACAGAAAGTAAGACTCAGAGAGTTCAACTTACTCAAGGTTACACATCTACTAAGTCAGCGGTTGGGCTATAAACCCAGCATTTTGGGCTTCAGAGCCTGCTCTTAACTATAATAATAAGTGGAGTTGGGATCTTTTCCTTGGCAGAGTGGCTTTAAGTCTACTTTGCTCCATACATATGTGGGGCTAATACTCATTTTATGAGACTGTTTGGGAATGGGTAAAGGGGAAGATTTGGATGCTAGTCAAGAAGTCAATGTAGAGGAGAAGTTTACTGTGGTCCCTCCACAAAGCCCTAAAGAAATGTTTCTCTCATATGTGAAAAGGATAAAATACTTAAAGTGGTAAGACTAAGATGTAATCAAAGACCCTTTATAAACAAAGAAGCCTTGTACAGACATTAAGTAATTGGATTTTTTTTTTGAGACAGTCTCACTTTCTCATCCTTGGTAGAGTGCTGTGGTGTCCTAACTCACAGCAACTTTAAACTTCTGGGCTCAAGCAATCATCTTGCCTCAGCTTCCCAAGTAGCTGGGACTACAGGTGGCAACCATAATGTCTGGCTATTTTTATAGAGATGGGTTTTGCTCTTGCTCAGGCAGATCTCGAGCTCCTGAGCTCAGGCAATCCTCCCACCTCGGCCTCCCTCCCAGAGTGCTAGGATTACAGGTGTGAGCCACTTCGTCCAGCTGGTAATTGATTTTTTCATCACAAATTAGAATAGACTATCCTAAAACTATATAATGGAATCAGTGTAGCTTATACTTGCTATAGTTTGAGTATTCCCTATAAACCCCTTAAAATTTAATTGCCATTGTAAAGGTATTAAGAAGAGGGCCCTCTAAGAGGTGACTATGTCATGAAGCCTCCATGCTGAGCCTCCATGCTCACAAGTGGATTAATGCCCTTATTACAGGATTTCTGATGAAAAGGGTGCATTGGGCCTAACTTCCTGTCTTGGGTGTTTGCTGCCCTTCTGTGCTGTTATGATGCCTTCCCCAGATGTGGCCCTTCAGTCTTGGACTTTTCAGAATTCAGATGGGAACCAAATAAACTTATTTTCTTTATAAATTAGTCAGTGTTATTGTGTTATAGGGCAGAAAATGGACTGAGGCAATTATCCTGTATAAGGCTTTCTCACTTAGCATAGTGTTTTTGAGATTTGTCCATGTCATTCATGTATTGGCAGTTCATTTTTTTTTTTTTGACACAGAGTCTCACTATGTCACCCTCAGTAGAGTGCTGTAATGTCACAGCTCACAGCAAACTCAAATTCTTGGGCTTAAGCAGTCCTCTTGCCTCAGCCTCCTGAGTAGCTGGGACTACAGATGCTTGCCACAATGCTCGGCTGTTTTTGTTGTTGCTGCTCTTGTTACTGTTGTCATTATTGTTTGGCAGGCCTGGGCTGGTTCGAACCCACCAGCTCTGGTGCATGTGGCTGGCACCCTAACCACTGCACTACAGGCAGTGAGCCTGGCAGTTCCTTTTTATTGCACAGTAGTAGTCTGTGTTTGGGTGTACCCTGCTTTATTTATCCGTTTTCCCAGTGAATGGACACCTGTGCAGTTTCCCGTTTGTGGTTTGTGGATAGAGCTCTTACGAACACCCCTTTGTACCTGCACTTGACTATATTATGACTTACCCTGGGGTGGAATCTATGCTAAGTTCTAAGAGTGCAAGAGGCAGTATATAATGGAAAGCGTAAGAAACAGAGAAATTAATCGCAAGTAAATCCTCTCTGTCTTGGGTCTTACAGCAGGAGAAGTGCATCAGGTAGAAGATGCTTAAGACCTGTCTAAAAGGAAGTTCAACAATAAGGATATTTATTATTTATTTCCTACACAAGACTTCTGGGGTTTGGTGGCATCCACCCTGTCGTCAAAAACATAGGCATCTACTTCACACCCATTAAGATGGCTGTTATAAAAAAGAAGAACCTAGAAGTAGGAACCATTGTGCACTGTTGGTGGGACTGTAAAACAGTGAAGCTGCTGTGGAAAACAGTATGGCGGCTCCTCAAAAAACTGCAAATAGAACTACCATATGATCCAGCAAATCCACCTTCTGGGTATATGCCTGAGGCATTGAAAGCAGGTCTCAAAGAGATATTTGTACACACGTTTAGAGCAGCACCATTCACAGTAGCCAAAATGTGGGAGAAAACAAGTTTCCATTGATGGGTGAATGCATAAGCAAAATGTGGTATGTAATAATATTGGAATATAGTATTCCAACAAAATGGAATGTTACTTAGCCTTGGAAGGAAAGAAATTCTGATGTATGCTACAACATGGATAAAACTTGAACACATACCAAGTGAAATACGCCAGGCAAGAAGGACAAATACTGTATGACTGCACTTATGTGAGGTACCTGGAACAGTCAAACTCATGGAGATGGAAAGTAGAAAAGTAGTTGCCAGAGATTGGAGGGAAGGGGAAATGGTGAGTTGTTTCAGAATTTTCAGTCTTGGAAGATAAATAGAATTCTGAAGAATGTGATTGTACCCAACACTACTGAACTGTACACTTAAGAATGGTCAGGATGGGGTGGTGCTTGTGGCTCAGTGAGTAGGGTGCTGGCCCCATATACTGAGGGTGGCAGGTTTAAACCTGAGCCCCAGCCAAACTGCAACAAAAAAATAGCCGGGTGTTCTTGTGGGCACCTGTAGTCCCAGCTACTTGGAAGCTGAGGCAAGAAAATCGCCTAGGCCCAGGAGTTGGAGGTTGCTGTGAGCTGTGACACCACAGTACTCTACCAAGGGCAATAAGGTGAAACTCTGCCTCTAAAAAAAAAATGGTCAAGATGGCCAGATGAGGCGGCTCACTCCTATAATCTTAGCACTCTGGGAGGCCAAGGTGGGTGGATTGCTTGAGCTCTGAAATTCAAGACCAGCCTGAGCAAGAGTGAGAACTCTCTGTCTCTAAAAATAACTGGGCATTGTGGTGGGCGCCTGTAGTCCCAGCTACTTGGGAGGCTGAGGCAAGATAATTGCTTGAGCCCAAAAGTTTGAGATTACTGTGAGCTGTGACGCCACAGCATTCTACCAAGGGCGACAAAGTAAGACTCTGTCTCAAAAAAAAAAAAAAAAAGCCAGGATGGTAAATGTTATGTTACATGTATTTTATCACTATTAATGAAAGAAGAAATAACTCCTGGGAGTTCTAATCCTTCTTTGTCACCTGTGCATGTTGCTCATGTTTTCTCATGGTTGCAGGTGGCTGCATCCCAGCAGAAGCATCATGTCCAGTGAAAAGGAAAGACTTTCCTTGTGTTTATTAGGGGGGAACCTTCCCCAGAAAGCCCTATCAGACTCTCAGCTCCCTTAGCTCTCCCTGGTCAGATTGGGTCTCAGGTAGCAAGGGAGCCTAGGAAAGCACATATCTAATATTTTCCAGCCTCTGTAGGAATCAGCAAACTCAGAAAGGGTCTGGAAATGGCTATTGGGTGGGCAACCAAGAATAATTCCCTCCCTCGCCTCCCTCCCATGGGTGCAAAGTACACAGCTCTACACTTACTGTGGTCCCAGGCCTTTCACAAGGAAGTCTGAGACCGGGCTTACTGGATGAGCCCTTCCCTTGCTTTGCTATATATTTCTGAATTGCTTAATTCTCCTTGCTGCTTTTGTGTTGTGTATGTATAGTGGGAGAAGTCTGGAGCCACAGGAGAGGCTTGACATCAAAACACCCTCAGAAACTTGTTTGTTTGTTTCTTCTTTTCCGTCTGAGAGCTTTTCAAAAGAAAAAGAAATAGCCTTGCTTCATTCAAGCCTAACTAAAGTTTGTAGGTGTTTGTATTTTTTCTCGCATTCAAAGCGAGACTATAATAAGCAGATAATTGTCATTGAGAGGTATCACAATTTATTTGCTAGGGGTTTTCTATTGTTGCTTTTTCATTTAATAGACAGCAGAATTACAAGTTGCTATGGAAACCTATCCATTGCCAATGCTGTCTGGGTCTTAAAGACACAGAAAACTCATTTGGTTTTATTCCATAGAGCTGACATTGTTATAAAACAGAGCAGAATGCTGAATTAGACCAGACATCCTGCTCTCGCCTCTTTCCCCCTTCCTCCCCTCTGTGGTTTCTGTGTTTACCAGGCCCCTGAATAGCCCAGTGTTAGAAATTGTATAATTTGGTCTCTGGAGTTCTTTCAAGAAAACAAGCACATGCTGCCTCTCATGCATGCAGTTCTGTTACTTTTGTAGGTAACATACTGTGAGGGTTAAGCAGCTTTGGGGACTGTTGGCATATATGTAGTTGTTAAGCTCCCGCTCAAATCCAAGGTTTGACAAATAAACTTCCATCAGTTCTGTGTCCATACTCCTTTCACTCAGGTGGGACATCAGAAGAAGGCTCCAGAGCAGTGGTTCTCAACCTTCCTGATGTCGTGAGCCTTTAATACAGTTCCTGTGGGTCATGACCCACAGGTTGAGAACCGCTGCTCCAGGGGAACAGAACACTGATTCTCTAGACATTTCCAATTTGAGGGGAGCCAGAAAGCCCTGGCAGATCTGAGGATCCATCCTTGGTTATGCCAAGAAATTTAATTAGCAGGCTAAGCTTGAGGAAACACTGGAAATTCTGGCAACTGCTCTAAATGGGTTTTCTCACCCTCTGAGCTTTGCCCATAGCCACTGAATGCATTATGCTGCAAAGCTAATTGTGTAAGATCTTAAGAACCAAGGGAAGGTTGGATTCATCTAACAAACTAATTTCAGTGCATAATTGAGCCCAGTTGCAATATACAGTCAGGTGTGGCTTAACTAGATGGGGGTACATTCTGAGCAATGTGTTGATAGGCAGTTTTGTCTTGGGTGCACCAACATCAGAGTATATCCTTGCACACCCCTCATGGTACAGCCCACCGCACACCTAGCCTGTGGGGTATCGCCTATTGCTCTCGGGCTGCAGCCCTGCACAGCATGTCACTGTACTGACTATTGTAGTCAACTGTGACACAATGGCAAGGATTTGTGTATTTAAACATATCTAAATATGGCAAAAGTATAGTAAAAATATGACACAATCATCTTACACAACCACTGTTGTATATGCAGTCTGTCATTGAAGGAAACATCATTTTGTGGCTCAGGACTGTACTTTCTAGGAGGTATAGTTGAGAAGTTAAAGAAAAAAACAAAACTGACCTTTAATTGCAGAAATTGCAATTACCCCAAGTTTACTGTCTATGGAAGTTTAAGTTTTACTGGGATATATTTATTTGCAATCTCACTTAACTCATCAGGCTTTACATTGCTCAGTGCAGATTTTTCTGGCTGCTTTAAGGAAGCAGAGGACTCCTTTTTTGGCGTAAGAAATGCTTTATTTCATTTGGAAGGTGGGATTTGCTAATGAACATCGGTTGTCCATCCTAATATTGGGGTGATTTTAGTTTTATCTTGTGATTTCTTTGAGAACTCAGGGTAATCCCAGAACTTCTCAGGTAACCACATTTATAAAATAATAACAACAGAGATTTAGAGTAGGGAAGGACCTAGAGGTTGTCTATTGCCACAGTTCTCAGATTTCTTTTTCACCAGTATACGTGTGATGGCTATTGTAGTTCTGGTCCTCTCAAAGTCAATTTGGGGACAAGCAGCTGGGTGTGGGGAAGGGACTCCAGGAAGCAGAAGTGATGGAGAGATAGTCCGAGGGGGAGAGGAAAGCCAGTGTGGGGTGCCTAATAAGCTGGCTGCCACTAAGGGCACCTGGGCTGGGTCACACTGGGGACCACTTGAAGGGGCCTCAGAATTGTCCCATCAATGGACAAAGGAGTTGGGGTATTTATCTTATTGGCACAGGGTTACCCCTGAGGGCTGAGCTAGTTCCCACATACTGAGGAAAGCCCTCAGACTGAGAAACAGAGACTGTGTATTCTGTCTGCCTAAACTTGAGACTAGAGTGGCCCCAAAAGTGGCTGCATGAGAATTCCTACAGGGATTTCCCTGAACTGTTCTGAGGTGGGGCTGGTTGGGATTCCAAAGGAAGAGGCACTAAATGCCAGGGTGACCAGATCAAAGCATTTATCAAGAGAACTTCTGTACGGAGGGGGTTGTCGCCTGTCCTCCTGATGGACATGAGACAAGAGAGCCAGGCAGGTCGGTGGGCAATGGGGGGCCGGGGGGTGGAGTTTGTTTAAGGGTTTGCCAGGGATTCAGTTCAGGGCTGGGAGTTGGTGTCTCTGTGTTTCGCATATGTTTGTTATTTCAGTGTTTCTGGCAACGACCTAAACAAATTTGCCAGTGTCTGGGATATTCAAAGCCCAATTTGGGTTTAAGACTGCAGGGAAAAATACGCAGATGGCTACCTCAGAGCTAGCAGTCAGGGCACCCTGTTTGTCAGCCAGGACGAAGGACAAACAGGAGAGAACTGGGGGCCCCCACCCTGGGCACCTGGCCCGGGAAGCTGCCGTAGTGAGACCTCAGCCGGCACCACAGGGATCCTTCCAGGTCCACCGCACACTTCTGTGGGAGCGTCTGTAGATGGTGTGCTGGTCTTAAAATCTCACGATGGGCTCCTGACACGCCCAAATGGGAATCAGAGATCTTTAGTTTTTTGCCTTGGATCTAGGCAGGCTTGTGACTGCTTTCACCAGTGACAAAAGTGATCTACGTGACTTTTAAGGCTAGGTCATAAAAAGACACCCAACTTCTCCAGTTGCTGGGACACTTGCCTCTGCAGCTTTCATATGCTGTGTCCAAAGTCCAACTACCCTGAGGCTGCTGTGTCGTAGAGGTCATGGGTAGGCTGTCTGGTCAGCAGCCCCAGCTACCAGCCATGTGAGGGAACCATCACAATGTCTGAACCTTCATGTACCCACAGCCCCAGCCAACATCTGACTGCAATCAAGAGTGACAACTGTCCAGTCAAGTTGTTTCTGAATTCCTGATGCACAGAACCTGTGAGCAAAATAAAATAATGGCTATCTTGCACTTCTAAGTTTGAAGTGCTGCACTACATAGTAATAGTAACTAGGACATTTAGACACAATTTCTAAGACCTTGGTGGTAATCTTAAATTTCCTCCCCAGTCACAAAAACGCCGGTCAGTGTGGAAGTTTTTGGGAATGATCTCTAATCCATTGTAATTTCATGTGTGGAAAATATGTCATTGAAAAGTTTTTGTACTCAACATATTACTAACACCTGACACGTGACACTTTCTGTAAGTGATGGCCAAGGCAGTCCATCTGTACTCATCCTTTTAAGTATTTTTTTATTCATTGTATACAACATTTTCTTTTTTTTTGAGACAGAGTCTTACTTTGTCACCCTTGGTAGAGTGCTGTGGTGTTTGTAGCTCATAGCAACCTCAAACTCTTGGGCTCAAGTGATCTTCCTGCCTCAGCTTCCCAAGTAGCTGGGACTACAGGTTACTGCCACAACACTTGGCTATTTTTTTCAGATGGGGGTCTCACTCTTACTCAGGCTGGTCTCTGAACTCCCGAGCTCAGGTGATCCACCTGCCTTGGCCTCCCAGAATACAATTTTTTTTTTTTTTGAGACAAGGTCTTACTATGTTGCCCTCAGTAGAGTACTATGGCATCACAGCTCACAGCAACCTCAAACTTCTGGGCTTAAGTGTACCTCAGCCTCCCAAGCAGCTGGGACTACAGAGCCCACCACAATGCCTGGCTATTTTTTGTTGTAGTTGTCGTTGTTTAGCTGGCCCAGGCTGGGTTTGAACCCGCTAGCCTCAGTGTATGTGGCTGGCACCGTAACCACTGTGCTATGGGCACCGAGCCAAAATACAATGTTTTTAAAGAAATCATTTGGCCAGACTCTGTGCCTCAGGCCTGTAATCCCAGCATTCTGGGAAGCTGAGATAGGTGGATTGCTTGAGCTCAGGAGTTTGAGACCAGCCTGAGCAAGAGTGAGCCCCTGTCTCTACTGAAAATAGAAAAGCTAGCTGGGTGTTGTGGTGGATGCCTGTAGTCCCATCCACTTGGGAGGCTGAGGAGGGAGGATTGGTTGAACCCAGGAGTTTGAAGTTGCTGTGAGCTCCAATGACATCAGGGCACTCTACCCAGGGTGACAGAATGAGACTCGAAAGAGTGATATATATATATAGAGAGAGAGAGAAAGAAAGATCATTAAGTCTGAATACTTTGTGTTCTCCGTAGCCAGTTCTCTAAGACAATTCTAGTCTTCAAAACTGCCCCTTTTCAGTGTCCTTTGAGTGAGCAGAGGTCACAAGATCTGCTGGTGGCTGAGAGAGTTGCAAGGTTGTCCTGCCTGTTTCTTCCTAAAGACATCATATCATTCTGTTTACCCAGAACTGTTAGAAGCAAGGACAGAAGAGAGAGGGGAAGAACTTGCTGCACGAATCTTTCTATCACAGGAATGTTAAAACTTCTAAAAGCCTGATATTCCAGGTGAGGAGTCAAAAGTATGGTTTGCAAGTTTTGAGACTCTTTGAGGGGCTGGGAGAAAAATGTTCTCTATAATTTTAGCCTCTGAATCCTTCACCTTGAAATAACTCCTATAAAAGAGAGGTCAGTGTTGTACAATGTCTGGGTGGTAATGAATGGAGTGTAAATACATTTAACAACACATGGGTTCCATTTTCCTTGATCATACACTTGGGTTTAGAAATGAAGGAGAAAATCTTTAAGAGAATATGTTTTCAGGTTTAAAAATGTGTAATATTAGTTAAAAAGAATTTCGAAACCCCAAGGCATTCCAGACGCCAGCTGTACCCAGACTCCTGTCATAGTTACCCACTTCTAGTTCTAACCCCGGAGGCTGATTTATTATCTGATCTTGCAGCATTTGATAATAAATCCTTCCTTAAGTCAATGAGAATGAAAATTTTGAGATGAAAAATGGTCAGTCTGATGGTTTTTCCTGACTCTGAGTGAATCATAGAGACTGTATGGCTGGCTCCAGAAACTGTTAAAATGGTTTTAAAAATGATATCACTGAGAAGTGATCAATTCAGAGGCTGCATCTAGATAAATCTTCATCACAGATCTAAACTGGCCAGACTTCCACACAGTTTGGGCTGCACAAAATGCAACTTCACATCTTCTGTTGAGCGAACACTGCAAATTCTATATGTAGTGCCAAGACACTGATTTGACCCTTTTAGACACTTTTTTTTTTTTTTTTGAGACAGAGCCTCAAGCTTGTCGCTCTGGGTGGAGTGCTATGGCATCACAGCTCACAGCAACCTCCAGCTCTTGGGCTCAAGCGAGTCTCCTGCCTCTGGGACTATAAGTAGCTGGGACCACAGGTGCCCGCCACAACGCCCGGTAATTTTTTGGTTGCAGTCATCGTTGTTTGGTGGGCTCGGGCTGGATTCGAGCTCGCCAGCTCAGGTGTATGTGGCTGGCGCCTTAACCGTTTCAGCCATAGGCGTGGAGCCTAGACATGTTTTTTGAGACTTATTTTAGTTTTAGGCACAGGTAAGAAACGCTGGGAAAAAGTTCTCAAAGCATTGTCCAAATTAACATGCTAAGTCAGAGTGTAAATTGATGCGTGTGTGGAGTGTGCGTTGTGTGTCCTTAAGTATCGCTGCCTCATCCCAAAACAGGTGTTAACTTATTCTTCCACCTTTTACATTTCCTGAAAACTGAAAATTAGATCTAAAGGCTTGATTAGATTCAAGCTAATTATGGCTAATAAATAATTGGTGATGAGGCAGGTTCACATAGCATCATAACTATTTAGCTCATGACTCTGAAGGTCAGTCCTCAGTTTGGGCTGGGCTCAGCTGGGAAGAGCTTTGGCATAGCTGGGGCTTGGGCCATCTTGGCTGGGTGGCTCATGTGTCTTTGGCCAGCCGGTGGTTTGTCTGGGTTCCCTGATTTACAGTGGATTCTCCTGGGATGAGATCAGTCTTTCTCCATGAGATCAGTCGCCCTTCTGCTGCTAGTTTGGGTTCCTTCTCACGGCAGCTCAGGCTTCCAACCATGAGAGCAGAAGCACCTAGCCCTCGGGAGGTGGAGGTTCTGAACTCATGATTTTGGAAGGAATTATTACCATGTCACATCACCAGGGTGTACACAGAGGAAAAGAACTGGTAGCCATTTCTTCCATCTGCTCCAACTAGGTTTGTAATTTTTGTCACCACATGACTTATCACTTCAGGGCCACTAGCAGGAAAATGTCCCAGACTACCGTTAAAAACGTAAGTTTCTGAGAAACCGGGTGCACAGAATGTGTCAGAATGATAGAAAAGTCCTCAAAATGAGTTTTGAGTTTAGTCGGGATGGCAAGTTGTCAGTTGGTAGGAAAGTTTTTCCAAAAACTGTGGCAAAAACTTACTGTGGTATTTTCTTTTGTGTGACACACACACACACACACCACACCACACTTGACCTTTCAACAACACAGGGTTGAACTGCAAAGGTCTATCTACTTAGTGCAAATTTTCTTCCACAAATATGATTGACTTTTTATATTGGCGTGTTCGTCATCTGCACCTACATGTGCATGGAAAATATTGGGACGCAAAACCCATAAAGATAGAGAGACAATTCCTCCTGTCCATGGTTCTGCAGGGCCAACTGCAGGACTTGAGTGTGCGAGGATTTTGGTCTCTATGGGTACTCTTAGAACCAACCCCCCAATACCGAGGGGCGACTGTATGTGCACGGATACGCACATACCTATATACGTTTTATTGTGCTTTGGTATCTCAGCTATAGATAGGTACATCCAGTTAGCTCACTTGAAAATGTAACTTTCAGGAAATAAAACTTGTAGAGTATAGAACATCCTATGGATTATGGTCAGATACAACCATGGCATGAAGAGTAGTATCACCTTGTGAACCTTTTAGAGGCTGGGACTGCTGTTTGCTTTATAATCATGCACAAACCCAGGTGTTCTACTATACTGGTTTGTATTTATTGAGGGGTGAACACCATTTTGAATATTTAGGGGGATATAATAGCACCTTTCAGATATCTGAAGGACTGGCATGTGGAAATGTGGTTAAACCTTGTACTGTCTCTGACGAAGAATTGAAAATTACAGATAAAGCTGTGAGAACTATAGAAATCTGGCTTCCATATAAGAAAGGCCTTCTCCAAATCATCTGGGTTCTCTATGAGGAGGTCACAGGTTCCATTGGCTGGTTCAGAGAAAGGCCCTGCCCCACTTGTTAGCAATTCTGTTTATATATGTGAGTGTCACTGTATTTATTGAGAGGGAAGATGTATGTGTGTGATAGAGGTTGGGAGTTTGTTTCTGATGTCCCTTAAAAGGAATATTTTTTATTTTTTAAAAATTTATTTATTTAGACAGTCTCACTTTGTCACCCTCAGTAGATTGCTATGGTGTCATACCTCACAGCAACCTCAAACTCTTGGGCTCAAATGATCCTCTTGCCTTAGCCTTCCAAGTATCTGGGACTACAGATGCTCTCTACAACGCCTGGTTATTTTTAGAGATGGGGGTCTCATTCTTGCTCAGGCTGGTCTCGAATTCCTGAATCAGGCAATCCACTCCCCTCAGCCTCCCAGAGTGCTAGGATTACAGGAGTGAGCCACTGGACCAGCCTTATTTTTAAAAAATTTTATTTAGAGATGGAGTCTTGCTATGGTGCCCAGGCGCTAACCTCTAGGGTCAAGGTAGCCATCCTGCCTCAACCTCCCACTGTGCCTAGCAAAGGTAATATTTTGTAATCCTAGTCATGGCTTCAGATTTGTGAGAAGTAGCTGGTAGAGCAGAAAGGGTGTAGGTTTCAGAATTAGAAAGATCTGGATGGATTCTGGCTTCATAACTTTGGGTAGATATTTAACCTACCTGAGTTTATCTCCAAACCTATAAAATTGGCAGGTGTTAACAATTAAAGAAAATGTTTAATACATAAAACAGTTCTTAGCCCATAATAGGTGCTAAAAATGGTGATTATGATATATTTAGCATTATATAATCAGAATTAATTTTTCAACTATATTTTGAATACTTATAATGCAAATGTAGCTAAGTGCTATGGTCCAATGGTGAAACATGTAGTATATACTATTTTTTCTTGCTCATTTTCCTCTCAAGGAGCTTTACAGTTACTGAGGAAGAGAAGTAAACAATTGAAATACAATTTTACATATGAGCTCACAGACTGTCAATTAAGTTCTATTTGTGAGTATTTTGTTGTTGTTGCAGTTGTCATTGTTTTAGCTGGCCTGGGCCAGGGTCGAACTCGGTGTATGTGGCTGGTGCCATAACCACTGTGCTACCGGCGTCGAGCCAATTTTGCGAGTATTAATTGAACACTTACGCAGGACATTTTGGTAAGTTTTTAGTAGATGGTTGTTAATTTTGGTGAGTTTTAGGTAGATGGTTGTTTAAAAATGTAGTTTTGGAAGCTCTCTCCTAATGGGAACAACGTAAGGGTATATGGCACACCTCTTGGGCGAGGGGCACAACTGCACCAGGGACCTTTTTTGTATCCTTTATAATGAAAACATTGTAAGCTAATTGTATCCTCATATTAATCTGAAATAAAAAAAATAAAAGTGTAGCGTTTTATACTGTGGCATAGTTCTTAGAGATAATGCACAGTGATTTCAGGAGGATGGAAACGGTTGAGGAGAAACAGTATCAAGAATGTTACATTAGTCGTTTGGGAAGAATCTGTTGCGGAGAAAATGGCCACCTAAATCCAATTACTTCATCCGCGGCGACACCCAAGGCAGTAGGCGCTGCTAATTCCCATTTACGCAGCAGGCGGCGCTGCAGCACCAGGGATTGCCTGGAAAGTGACGCGTTAGCGAAACACGCATGTTTTTGGTTAATGTTTGTTTTTCAGGCTGAAAAGGAAAGCTGTTAGGAAAAATAAACAGTTTATCAGGCATTACGACAAAGACACTTGAGGGGAAAGACAAGCTGTCGTTTCAAGGACAGGAAGAAAAATCCCCGCATCTGTAGAAGCATCAGAGGCGTGTGAGTGCCTTGTTAAAAAAAAAAAAATTATGAAATGAGGAAGGAAAGAAAAGCTTCGGAGATAAAAGAGAAGATTAAGAAAATAGAAAACAATTGAAATCATCTGCAAGCAAGGATGGAGTGGGTGCAGCCGTGGTGGAGGGAGGAGTGGCGAAGCAAAGTGGGAAAAATGGAAACAACTGGAACGTAATTGAACATCATTCGCGGTATTCAGATGTGCCATTTGCTTTAGAGACCCAATCTGCATAATTGGTTTCAGCTGCCCAGCCCACAGCCGCTTCTCATTTTGTAACTTTCGGTAGTTTGAGGTCTTCACGCAGACGTTCGCACCTAATGATAAGTGCCCGATTTCTGTATCAAAATTGTTTTCTTCGTTTCCCCGAAGTTCAAATTAGAAAAATAAGACAGCAGAGTTAGGAATTAAGTTTTAGTTAAAAGGATGCAAATAGGTAGGAGCAACTAAATTAAAAGAAAAAAGTACTGTGAAAATGGATTTTTGAAGCGCTGCATTTGTGCTGACCTGGTACTGCGATTAGGGATGATCCTCCCAATTTAGGCTTCGCTTTCTCCACTTGGCTTTTCTCGAGAACTACTCTGTGTTTGTCCTTCTGTATCAAGTCAATAGCTTTCAGGGGTCCTCAGACTTTTTAAACAGGGGGCCGGTTCACTGTCCCTCAGACTGTTAGAGGGCCGGACTGCGGGCCGCAGGAGTAGAAGGCTGCTAAGCAGGACAGACAGCAGGCAGCAAAAACACCCGGCAGGCGGGATAAATGTCCTAGGCAGGCTGCATGTGGCCCGCGCGCCGTAGTTTGAGGACGCCCGATGGTCTTTTTTCTTAAGGTTTTATAAGCAACACCATTTCACTTGGTTTACTCTTTTCTGGAGAGAGATTTGATCAGAGTACGTTAATCTGAAAACGATTTATAAAATCCAGACTGATGAAAATATGCACAATGGATTTATTTTAATTTTATTTTTTATTTCAAATTAATGCAAGGCTAAACATTTTTAGATTACATCGTTCTTACAAATTCCCGGTGATGTTGCTATTCCTGGTCCTCACTTTGAAGACCCCTGACTTAGATGTTACCTTTTTTCTATTTGATTTGTTACAGCTTTGTCACCCTCCTACTGCTATGGATGATCAGAATCTGAATGGAGGAGGACAGAGTATGCAAAAAAAAATTTTTTTTTTATTGTTGGGGATTCATTGAGGGTACAAGAAACCAGGTTACATTGATTGCATTTGTTAGGTAAAGTGCTTTTTACAATGGTGTCTTGCCCCCAAAAGGTGTGTCACACACCAAGACCCCGCACTCCTCCCTCCTTCCCTCTCTCTGCTCTTCCTTTCCCCACCCCTCCCTCCTAGTAAAATTAATTTTTTTCCCCCACCCCTCCCTCCTAACAAATAATTTTAAACACTTGCTATGTGCCTGGTTCTATTCCAGGTTCTTTACCTTCTTAATCTTTTCATATAATCTTCCTTATGACTGTACAAGGTATGATTTACTCTCGTCACTCAATACATGTAGAAACTTAGTCTTTTTTTTTTTTTTTTTGAGACAGAGTCTCACTATGTCATCCTGGGTAGAGTGCTGTGGCATCACAGCTCACAGCAACCTCTAACTCTTGGGGTAAAACGATTCTCTTGTCTCAGCCTCCCAAGTAGCTGGGACTGCAGCCATTTGCCACAACACCCAGCTATTTTTTCTTTTTTTTGGTTATAGTTGTCATTGCTGTTTGGTGGGCCCGGGCTGGATTTGAACCCCCCAGGTCTGGTGTATGTGGCTGGCGTCCTAGCCGCTTGAGCTTCCGGCACCAAGCCAGGAACTGAGTCTTGAAGAGATAGGAAGCTTTCCAAAAGCAAACAGCAGCTGATCTGGAATTTGGATAGGGGTGCGTTTGCCTGCAAGGACTGCCCATCACGTCCTGTTTCACCTCAGTGTAAACTGACTTTAGGTGGAAAATGCCTTAATTTTTGGATCTGTGTCCATTTTTAAGGGGGTGAGTACCTATCTCTCTGAGCTGGTATAATGTACGTGAGAATGATTTGTATAGTGTCTGGCACATAGTAAATGCTCCTTAAAGCTGAGCTCCCTTTCCTTTCTTTAGAAATGCACATATTGAATTTAAATTCATCTTAGAAATAAGCGAGAAAGCTGTGACTAGACAGAGACATTCAGCTTCTGCCTTGTCCGTGGGACTTGACGCACCTGAGTGAGCAGGAAGACAGCTATTCTGTCAGTCAACAAGACGACCTGCGTTAATCTACAAGATTCTCCAGAAGAGCTTCCCGCCACCTTTGCCCCATGTCATCCAACCCTTCTGATGACAGTGGGTATCTGTCCTACAGCAGGAGCTGGACATACTCCAAGTGAGTTACCCAGAAGCCTTGTGTACTCCAGCTGCTCTTTTGGCTTGCAATTCTATTACCTTCCACACGCCTTCACTTGGTAATTCCAGTATCTCTGTTATTTCTCTGGGACGTGGGTCATACTTTCTTGCTTCTTCACCTGTCTAACCATTTTTAAATTAGGTGTTGACATTATAAATGCTTTTTTGTGAAGGGTTTGGATTGTTATCTAAGTAGTGTTGACGTTTGTTTTGCTAAGCAGTAAACCTGCTTGCAGATAGATCAGCAAGCTTGATTGATTGATTCTTTCTAGGCTTGTTTTTCATCTTTGTTAGGTGTGGTAGAGAGTAGCCCTTATTCTACGCCTAAGGTGTAGCATCTGGGATCTTTCTGAATGCTCTTGTATTCAGTAAGTCCTCTCTGTTCTGGATGGAGGGAGCATCTCTAGGTAGCTAGCCCTAAGGAGGCTTTGAGAATTGTTCAGCTTGTATTTCATTGGCTTTGTGGAGTTTTACCCTAAGTGTGTGCACATAAGTTTTCAGTCAGAGACTTGAGGCCAGGCGTGGTGGCTCACATCTGTAATCTTAGCACTGTGGGAGGCCCAGGTGGGAGGATCACTTGAGCTCAGGAGTTGGAGACCAGCCTAAGCAAGATGGAGACCCTATCTCTATTAAAAATAGAAGAGTTAGCTGGGTGTGGTGGTAGGTGCCTTGTAGTCCCAACTACTTGGGTGGCTAAGGCAGAAGGATCACTTGGGCCCAGCAGTTTAAGCGTGCAAGTGAGCTATGATGACACATCATAGTCTACCTGGTCCATAGAGCAAGAGCCTGTCTTTTTTTTTTTTAAAAAAAGAAAGGCTCAGAAGAACCTTAAGTAAATTTCTGAAAAGCTTTCTTGGCGTAGCCTCCTATTCTTTGGTACCCTGGCCCATAAATTCCAGCTGCTTCAGCTTCCCTGTTATTAGTCAGGGTTCTCTAGAGAGACAGGACCAATGGGATGTATAGAGGTATATCTCTTTATATATGGAGAATTAGCTCACACAACCGTGGAGGCCAAGAAGTCCCATGGTGTGCTGCCTGCAAGCTGAAGAACCTGGGAAGCTGATGGTGTAATTCTGTCTGAGTCCAAAGGCCTGGGAACCATACCTAGACGGCAACCCTGTGACTCCCAGGGAGGCGCTGGTGTAAGTCTCAGAGTCCAGAAGTCCGAGAACCAGGATCTTCAATGTGAAGGGCAGGAGAAGGTGGATATACCAGCTCAGGGACAGAGAGACACAGAGAGAGAGGAGAGGGAGGGAGAAATTGCCTTTCTTCCATCTTTTCGTTCTATGTGGGTCCTCATCAGACTGGAGAGTGTAGGGGGCCCCCTGACAGTGGTGAGTGGGTCTTCCTTACTCAGTCTACTGATTCTAACGCTGGTCTCATCCAGAAACACCCTCACAGACACACCCAGAAATGTTTCACAGTCTGGACGTCCTTCAACTCAGTCAAGTTGACACATAAAATGAACAGTCACACCCCCCACGTGTCTGGCTGCCTCCTCGGCTCAGTGAGCCTGCCCGGCCTGTCTGGTTCCCTTCCTATGCCGAGGGCTACAGATCATCTCCAAGCAGAAACCAGGGTGACTGTGAGGGGCTCCTTGTTTGTTTCCCTTCTCTCAGGGGTCGCAGTTCTGTTCTGTTCTGTTTTACATGTTTTGTCCAGTTTTCTGAATGCTTGTTAGGAGGGGGTGTGCTGAGCCACTTCCTGCTGTGGGTGAATACGCACGTGGTCAGGGACATGCGCCTGACTTCTAGTGCTCAGTTCAGCGCTGTCTCTCCTGGGAACGCTGTTAGATTCCCATGGTTTGAGCGAGTGCTCCTTCCTCCGCTGACTCACGCCTCTCCCTTCCCTATACTCACACGGCCAAGACCATCTGGAGGGCATGGATTGTCATAGCTTCATGTCTTCAGGCCCTCGCGTGGCACTTAGAACATAGTAGGTGTCCATTAAATGCTCCTTGACTAATGAACAAAACACATGGACTTGTGTCAGGTGCTACATTTTCAACTTTAAGGTCTACCAAGAGTGTTCCTCATTCATCCTTTACTTTTAAGGGTCTTCTTCCCTGGTCTCCCAAACTCAAGAACAAGTTCCTGCACACCCTCCAGCCCCTGCCCGTGGCCTGTCCAGGAAATATGGGGAAGTCAGCTGTCAGCCATCTGTATCCTGAGGCAGGAATGACAACCTATCCATCAGCGTGTGTTCTCCTGGTAGGCCCTGGGATGAGGGTGCCAGCGTCAGCAAGCACACACATGCCTGGAAAACAAGACACCCAGTTCAATTTAAATTTCAAATACAGTATTTGGGACATCCTTATACTAAAACCCTATTCACTATGACTGAAGCTGAACTTGACCTAGGTGTCCTGTATTTTATCTGGCACTTCTACCCGGGGAGGCAGCTGCTGGGCTAGGGGCTGTAACTCTCAGCTCCCTCCAGTGTGAGGAGCCCCCACATGGCCGGTGGTGAGAAGGGCTGGGCACGGGTAATGTGTGCCACTTCCTGGCTGAGGTGTTGGGGGGTGTGTCCTCCAGTCCTGCCTGTGTGCAGGTGACCGTGAGGCCCTCGGGGAGGTGCAGGCCATGAGGAGAGGAGCTGAGTCCCTGCACTGTGTATGGACAGCTGCTTTGGACTGTTCCGTGAGAAATCTACTTCACTGGTGTGAAACCAGTAAAATTCCAAGGCTTACGGGTCATAGCAGTTGCTAGTACCCTGTTCCATTAAAAAAATTGATAAGTAAATATTTTCCCTAAGGTGCCCTATATTGATAATTCTAGTTCTGTATCTCTCACAGATGCCACAAACTCAACATATCCAAGCCTGAACCTGTGATCTCACCGGCTCCCAATTGGCCCTGTGCTCTTGATCTCAGTGGATGGTGCAGCCGTCATCCATTCTTGACACCTCCTGTGCGCTCATTCTGAGTATCCAATCCACTATTAACTGCTACGCTTTTTACCTTCTAAGTAGATTTTTAATCGGCCCACCTCTTTCTATTTTTGTTGCTACCATCCATATTTGTTGTGTGGACTAAAGCTATTACCCATTTTCTGTTATCCCTTTATCCAGTACGTCTCCTTAGTCAATCCAGAGTTGACCTTTTTAAAAGTGACCTCCTCTGGTCACTCTCCTGGCCAAGACTCTCAGTGAATTCCCATAGCTTTTAGAATAGGGACTGGAGATTTTTTTTTTTTTTTTTTTTTAGATAGAGTCTCACTATGTCACCCTCAGTAAATTACTGTGGTGTCACAGCTCATAGCAACCTTAAACTCCTAGGTTTAAGTGATTCTCTTGCCTCAGCCTCCCAAGTAGCTGGGACTACAGGTGCCCGCCACAATGGCTGGCTATTTTTTATGTTGCAGTTGTCATTGTTGTTTTAGCTGGCCTGGGTCAGGTTCAAACCTGCCAGCCTGGGTGTATGTGGCCGGTACCCTGCCCACTGAGCTGTAGGTGCCGCCAGGGACTGGAGCCTTTAACGTGGCCCTCAAGGCCCCAACCTCTGCCTGGATCTCCAGGCTCATCTGCATCACGCACCCTCCTCTTTCCCAAGCGCCAGCCATACCAGCCTTCCTCCACATCGTCAAGACCGCCTGCATCCCTGCTCCACAAGCGTTTGCACAAGCTGAGTCTTTTCAAGGTGTGTTGCTTCCTTCCTGTTAGCTGAGCAAATCCTTATTTTGTTTTCAGACCCCAGAACTCAACTCAGTCAGTTTCAGAGAAGCTTTTCCTGGCTTCCTAAACCAGTTCTGACTCTTTTGAATTCTTTTAGCAATAAGTAGCCATTTTTGGTAGTCCGTGCTGCGGTAGGAATTTTCATTTATCTGTGTAGAGCTTTGATTTAATACCTATTTTCTTATCTGCTTGTGCATGAAGACAGAAAATGTCTCTTTTTGTGCTTATCAGTAGATCTCCAATAAGCATGTGTGTGAGGTAGGGATCTAGCTTAAATGGTTTCTAAATTAGTATCCAGTTATCCCCCAAACAGTTATTGAAATAGCCTTCTTTTCTCACCTGGTTGTAAAGACCATCCTATCTGAATGTATTCTGATCCATAACAAATCTCTTTTAAAATTCCCTAGTCTCTTCAGTTTCTTTTGTTGTCTATTCTTGTACCAATAGCATACCTTAAAAATCTTGTCCTATCTACTAGATCTCATTCCACTTACTGTTCTTGTCTTTTTTTTTTTTTTGAGACAAAGCCTCAAGCTATCCCCCTGGGTAGAGTGCTATGGCATCATGCTCACAGCAACCTCCAACTCCTGGGCTCAAGCGAGTCTCCTGCCTCAGCCTCCCAAGTAGCTGGGACTACAGGCGCCTGCCACAACGCCTGGCCATTTTTTGGTTGCAGCCATCGTCGTTGTTTGGCGGGCCTGGGCTGGGGATTTGAACCCGCCACCTTAGGTGTATGTGGCTGGTGCCCTAGCCGCTTGAGCCACAGGCGCCGAGCCTGTTCTTGTTTTTAAAACATATCTTGACTATCTCCAAACATACAGAAGAAATTTACAATCAGTTTGTCATTTGATTATGAAATCATATTGGTATTTTGATTTAATTTACCTTGAGAGTTTATAGATTAATTTGGGAGAGAAGTGATTTCTTCATAATAATGAGCCCTTACATTATTCAGTGGCTCTCCTTTCATATTGGAGTTCTGGAGTAAATTTTAATGGTTTTATTCCTATCAGTATTGTATATTTCTTTTCAAGTATATTCTTAGGCATTTTATACATTTTGAGCCCTTCATAATAATGAGCCCTCACAGCATTCAATGGCTCTCCTTTTGTATTGGAGTTCTGGAGAAGATTTTAATGGTTTTATTCCTATCAGTATTGTATACTTCTTTTTCTTTTTCCTTTTTTTTTTTTTGCAATTTTTGGCCAGGGTCAGATTTGAACCCACCACCTCCGGTATATGGGGCCGGTGCTCTACTCCTTTGAGTCACAGGTGCTGCCTGTGTTGTATATTTCTTTTCAAGTATATTCTTAGACATTTTATAAATTTTATTGCTATAGTGAATGGAATTTAAAAATGGTAATTTCTAATTGCTGTTTTTTTTTTCTCTTGAGATAGAATCTCGCTTTGTCACCCTTGGTAGAGTGCTGTGGTGTCACCTGCTCACAGCAACCTCAAACTCTTGGGCTAAAGTGATTCTCTTGCCTCAGCCTCCCAAGTAGCTGGGACTACAGGCACCTGCCACAATGCCTGGCTATTATGTTTTTGTTGCAGTTGTCATTGTTGTTTTAGCAGGCCTGGGTCAGGTTTGAACCCACTGGCCCTGGTGCATGTGGCCAGCACCCTCACCACTGAACTATAGGTGCTGGGCCAGGTATCAACATCAGAGATGTCAAAGACTGGACAAAGATTCACTATCTTATTAGGCTGAATCTATCTTGGTTTGCCTGGGACTTTGCCCAGTGCCTTGTGCTGGGAATGTCCCATGTCCTGGGAAATCCCTGGAGGTTTGGAGGCTGGGAGAAGTATTTATCCATCAGCCGCTGCTCCCATTAGTTGAGGCTTGCCAGGGCTTGATAACTCCCCCATGTGAGTGCTGGGTGAAACCTCTGTGTTCTACAGAGTTGAAGTGCAGTGCATGCCTGGGGTGAGGCACTGCCAGTGTCTCAGGTGAACTGGGACCTTTGGTTTCCCTAGATCTTAGTTTATGTAAATTCCTAAAGCTTAGCCTTGACACAGATAGTTTATTTTGGAGGAACTGCCAAGTTGCACAGAGGAAGGGCCGGAGAGAGCAAGGGAAGAAGGTAAAGGGTGCAGTGATGGGGTTAACATTGAGAGCAACATTGGCCGCCTCTCAAGATGCTCTAGAGGACTGACCGGGAGAAGTCATCCATCAGCTTCTGGCCCCATTAGTTAAGGCTTGCCAGGGGCCAGGCAACTCTCCCGAGTGAAGGCTTGGTGAATCCTCTCCGTCTGGAGTGCTGGAGGAGAGGTGCTTTCAGTGGGAGGTGAGTGACGCCCAGGAAAGTGACAGGGAAGTGAGGATTAAGCGCTGTCAGTTGGGGCATTACAGGTATCTGCGAGCGCTAACCTCAGGTTTGTCCTGAGTTTGGCTGTTTGGGATTCTGGCCCTAATATCAGCTCTTCTTGTGCACATATCTGTTTGTGATATGCCCTGAGATTTCCCGAAAAGGGGAGCACAGAAAGAGTCAGCCGACTTGCCCATCCAGCCTGTCAGCGTCTTGTTAATCAAAGTGTGATTTAGACAGAAAAGGTCTTCACCTTCAGGCTTCTCATGGGCTGATAAATTGCTTCCTTTCCTCCTGTTTGCAGGGTGGGAATAAATTTCTGTAAGTATATTGAGAGGCAGAGAGTAAATCTTTGTCCACAGAAGGCAAACCAAGCAATTGTGAGTGATGAAACAAGTGATATTCAAGTGCAACGGAGAGTGTGCCATTAATTTACTTGAGGCCGAACCTAAGGGAGTCACTTGAATCCAAGTGTGTGCCAGTGCTGCCGTTAATTAAGCTGAGGCTGTGCTTTGTTTTAAAGGGAAGATGTTGATTTTCAAGCTGGCCTGGAAAAGGAACAATTCCCAAGTGGAAAGAATTGATGCCCCCTTCTAGGCTTTGCGAGGTTGAACCGGGTCAATGGTGACCTTTTTTCCTAATGAAGAACTCTCTCTTTATTTATTATTAAAAATTAAATTTATTTTTCTTACCAAAGTTTAAAAAGTCAAATAGGACACAAAGGCTTAAACAAATAATCAAATTAAAACAAACAAACAAACCCAGTTCTCTGTCCTTCCTAATCCCTTAATCCTTTTCTAGGGAGGGGTCCACATTCTATTCATGTAGCAGTTTCTAAATTAGGGATTCCTAAAGACATTTGCAAATACCATTTTTCCAGATCTTCTAATCAAATGAGACTCTGATTGTTTCTCATTATTTAATTTCCATTTTACTAACTGCTAGTGAAAATTGAGTGGATTTTTTTATGTTTATTGTTCATTTGTTTTCTATTTCTAGGAATTGTTCATTTGTCATTTTGTATTAAAAATGTATTGGAATGTATTTGTATTCATTTTGTTTGTTTTATTTATATGTAGAAGTACTTAGTATTATTTTGGATATGCATTTTGTAAACACTACAGATAGTTTCTGTAATTTGTCTCTCTCTCTCTTTTTTCTTTTTTTAGACAGAGTTTTGTTCTGTTGCCCAGGGCTAACTGTCCTGGCTTCAGCCTAGCTCACAGCAACCATAAACTTCAGGGCTCAAGTGATCCTCTTGCCTCAGCCTCCCAAGTAGCTGGGACTACAGGTACCTGCCACAATGCCCAGCTAATTTTTTCATCTTTTTATAGACTTGCTTTGGCTGGTCACAAATTCCTGAATTCACTCTTGCTTAGGCTGGTCACAAATTCCTGAATTCAAGGGATTCTCCTGCCTCTGTCTCCCAGAGTGCTAGGATTACAGGGATGAGCCACTGTGCCTGGCTGTGTAATTTTAAACTCTTTTTTTTTGCAGTATAGACGTTTAAAATTTTGATGTTATCAAATTTATTAGTGTTTTATTTTCCAGGTTTTACAATTCATTAAAAAATATTGTTTAAAAGAGATTTACGATTATAAATTGTTGATTGTCTTCTAACTTTTTCATGGCTTTTCTTTTTACTTTAAATACTTAATCCATCTGGAATTTATTTTTGTGAATGGTAGGACAGCTAATTAATTTCTTCCACATTGATAGTCAATTGGTGTCAAATTGTTTATTGCTTGTATCATCTTTTTTCCCCAATGATTCAATATACCTCATTTAAAAAATCATATACAATTCCTATAGGAATTGTATATAGGTATGTGTATAGGTATGTTCAGGATTTTTCTCTTTTTGTATCATATATCCATTTGTCTATTCTTACTCTGGTGCCCTATTGTTTTAATTATTAAGAGGAAAAGTGTCTATTCTTGAATATTTTCTTGTCCAGATAAATTTTAGAATCAGTGTGTTTTATTCCATGAAAATCTTTTGAGGATTTTAATTGATATTTCTTTGAATTTGTAAATTAATTTAGGGGTATTTTGATAAACATTACTTTTTTTTGCAGTTTTTTTGGCTGGGGCTGGATTTGAATTCACCACCTCTGGTATATGGGGCTGGTGCCCTACACCTTTGAGCCATAGATGCCACCCAAAACATACTAAATTTTTATAGATTTCTTTATGTAGGCAGGTCTTTTTTTTTTTTTTTTTGAGACAGGAGACTCAAGCTGTCCCCCTGGGTAGAGTGCTGTGGCATCACAGCTCATAGCAACCTCCAACTCCTGGGCTCAAGTGAGTTTCCTGCCTCAGCCTCCCGAGTAGCTGGGACCACAGGTGCCCGCCACAATGCCCGGCTATATTTTTTTGGTTGCAGCCATCATTGTTGTTTGGTGGGCCTGGGCTGGATTCGAACCTGCCACCTTGGGTGTACGTGGCTGGCGCCTTAGCCACTTGAGCCACAGGCACCAAGCCTGTAGGCAGGTCTTATATATTTCTTGTTCATTAATAGTGATGATATAGTTTTTGTTATTATTGTAAATGGGATATTTCTTTCCCCCTCAATGGGTTAGTATTGGTAACCAATACTAGTAGAGCTGTGGGTTTTTGTGTATCAATCTGATATTTAATTTCTTTGTTATCAGTTGATTGTCTTATATTTTCATGTTACACAGTTCTGTCACCTATAGAGCTTTAGAACTTTTTTCTCTTTCTTTTCTTATTAATGGCTGCTGCTGCTACAATTTTAAACAGTAACAGTAGTAGCAGATAAGCTTGAATTGTACCTGACTTCATCGGGAAAACATCTAATTTTTTGCTTTGGTGTTTGATGTTTTCTTCTATTTTGGCATGCTGAGTTTTTTTTTTTTCTTTTTAGAGGATTCAGTATTAACTTTTTTTTTTTGAGACAGAGTCTCAGGCTATTGCCCTGGGTAGAATACCATGGCGTCACAGCTCACAGCAATCTCCAACGCTTGGGCGTAAGTGATTCTCTTGCCTCAGCCTCCCAAGAAACTGGGCCTACAGGTGCCTGCCACAATGCCTGGCTGTTTTTTTTTTTTTGTTGTTGTTGCAGTTTTTTTCATTGTTTTAGTAGGCCTGGGCCAGGTTCGAACCCACCAGCCCCAGTGTATGTGACCAGCATCCTACCCACTGAGCTATGGTTGCTACCCCAGTATTTTTTTTTTAGACAGAGCCTCAACTCTGGGTAGAGAGCCGTGGTACCATGGCTCACAGCAACCTCCAACTCCTGGGCTCAAGTGAGTCTCCTACCTCCGCCTCCCAAGTAGCTGGGACTACAAGCGCCGGCCACAATGCCCGGCTGTTTTTTGGTTGCAGCCATCATTGTTTGGCGGGTCTGGGCTGGATTCGAACCCATGCCAGCTCAGGTGTATGTGGCTGGTGCCTTAGCTGCTTGAGCCACAGGCGCTGAGCTGCTACCCCAGTATTAACTTTTGTCACCTAATATTCTACACATTGAACTGCTTATGTGGATTTTCTTCTTTGATCTGTTACTATAATTCAGTATATAATAGATTTTAAATGTGATCTAATATTAATATTCCTAGAATAAGTAATTTTTTCTATTATTTAAATATTCAGCTATATCAATATTCTGTGTATATTTTTGAACGTGAAATTGGCCTATTCTTTTCTTGTATTTTTTTTCTGGTTTTAGTATCAGTCTTATGCTAACTCCATAATATTAATTAAAAAGCTTTTCGCCTTTATTGGTGAGCTGGACTTGTTTATATAACATGGGAATTATAAGGTCAACACTTTGTCAGCATTCATGTTTAAAATCATATGGATCTGATGCAATTCCAGGAGGGAGACTTTTGAGTATCTTTGGTACTATTTTTGTGGTTAGTGATCTCTTTAGGCTTAAAAGAGGATTTTCACATTTTAATGCTTACAGAGTCTTTGGTGAGGGATATCAATATTTTTGTTTTTTGAATTGTAAATTGTGTTACAATATAGCCTCTTGAGTTTTAAGGTCTTTATAGCATGATAAATAGTTTTTTGTTTTTTTTTTGAGACAAAGCCTCAAGCTGTCCCCCTGGGTAGAGTGCTGTAGCATCATAGCTCACAGCAACCTCCAACTCCTGGGCTCAAGCTAGTCTCCTGCCTCAGCCTCCCAAGTAGCTGGGACTACAGGTGCCTGCCACAACGCCCAGCTATTTTTTGGTTGCAGCCATCATTGTTGTTTGGCAGGTGGGGCTGGATTCGAACCCGCCACCTTAGGTGTATGTGGCTGGTGCCTTAGCCACTTGAGCCATAGGCAACAAGCTGATAAATAGTTTTTATAAATGTGCCATATGTGTTTAAACACAACTTGGCTGTAAAATTGTTTCTTTCTATCTTTAATTCAAGTCTGATGTTTGCATTATTTAATCTGCTATGTTATTAATTATGTTTATCTATGTTATTTGTAGACTTCCAGCAGGGCATAAAAAAGCCTTCTGTTGAATCGATTGTGTTTTTATTGTCTCCCTACCTTCTGATGTCTTGGAAGTTGTATGTTCTACTTCCGTTCTCCTTGTTGTTATCTTTACATGGAAAACAATTTCTTTTATTTTGGTTGGGGGATATAGCCCAGATGGTCTGGAATTATCTTAAGAGTTAGGTACCCTGACTGTATGTAATCTGAACCATTGCAACAGGGGTAATCTAATTTCATAAATGTTTAGTGAACATTTGTTTTGTGGTAGAACTGAGCCAGCCACTGTGAATTTGGAAGAAGAATGAGATAGTTCTTGCCCCCCTTATGAGACTCATAGTGTGCTAGGGAGACTAACAAGTGAACAAATTATAACATTATAGGAAATATAGGTGATAACAGAGACAAATACAAAGTGGTGGGAAGGATGGAGGATGAAGTGTGAGTGATGGTCTATCACATGGGGTCCCCCCACATCCTGCCTCCTAGTCTTGTTAGATTCTTCCTCTTGAATGTGGGCTGCTCCCATCACTCATTTCGTACAGTTGAATATAGCAGAAATTACAGTGTGACTTTTCTTTCATAAGTGAAAAGTGACTTTCTTTCATAAGTGAAAAGTGACTTTTCTTTTCACTTTTCTTTACTCTATTTGCTCTTTTGTGCTACATCCTGAAAGAATTTTTCTGGCTTATTAATTACTCCCCAGCTGTATCCATTGTGCTGTTTTATTTTCATTTTCCGCTAAGATCTCTATTTGATTCTTTTCTTTTTTAAAAATTTTTTATTAAAGCATAAATGTGTACATTAATGCCTTTATGGGGTACCATGTGCTGATTTTATATACAATTTGGAGTGCTTATATCAAACTGGTTAACATAGCCTTCACCAAAGTTTCTCTCTGCTTGTTGCATTAACTCTGTTCCTTGGGTGATCGTTCTATTTATTGAGTTTGGTACTCGGTTCCTGAGTGAGTTTCCTACAAGTCTTAGAACATTATTGCTTTCGCACTCATCTGGCCCTTTGGGATTTCCCATTAGCTCATCTGTGAATACCGTATCTGTTTATGTCATACTCCCTCTGGTAGGGTGCTAGCAAACAGTTTGCTGATGGTGAGGTCTCATGTTACTTCTGGGTCTCTCTAGCTGCTCCCGGTGAAACGTGTGGTCTGTTTCATCCAAGCCTCCAACCTCTCTCTGCTTCACTCTGCTTGGCATAGGTGGTGTGGGGTGAATCACTTGGCTGCTTTTACCTACTTGTTACCTTCACCAGGAATTTAATTAGTTGCTCCAGCCCCACCCCATCACCCCATCCCTTTCTCCTCACTTTTTTTTTTTTTTTTTGCCCCATGCAAGCTTGGGCTTCTTCTGGAGCCATTCCTATCTTCTCAGAAGCTCTTTCCTTTGTGCTTCCTCCTTTGATCTTATTACGTCTGCTTTTTATCTTTGTTTCTGAGACGTTAATCTTTAATAAAAATGAGTTGGGATCAAAATATAATCTGGAATTGAAAGCTGGCATGACAGATAGGAAATTTTGGTTGTTTATTTCAGCCTGGATTTCAGGCCTGTTAAGATCATTTTGAAGTTTGAGTGTAATAGAAATAAACGTAGGGTCTGCAATTTAGCTATAAAAGAGCAATTCTTCTATCTTAGAGTGGAGAAAATCCAGTTTGGTTGCTCTTCATGAAAAAATACTGGAGCATCTGGTTTATTACAAGCTTTAAAAAAGTGTGATACAAGTCTGTTGATGTGATTTCTTTAAAAAAAGTAATGCAACTTTGGGCTCCATGGTTAAAAGTGAAATATCTTTTTTGTATGTTTGATAACGTCTATTTATATGTCATTTATGAGAGTGACAAATGTTTGTTCATATCTTTTGCCCTTGTTTCACTGGAGTGTTGACATTAGTCTTTTCCATGTTGAGTTGTAAGGGCTTTACATGTATGGCCCTTTGCTATCTATCACATATATTGTGTATGTTTTCCTAGATTGTGATTTTGCTTAGGGCAGCTTTTGCTTTGTAGAGGCTTAGTGTTTTGACTTGTGGCCAAATCTTTGAATATCTTATGTTCTATTTTAAAAATTCTTCCAGGATTACAATATAGTCTTTTATATTTTCTTCTAGTATTTTTATAGTTTTATGTTTATGTTTAAATCTTTATGCACCTGAAATCTGTTTTTACTTGTGTGTAATGTAAGATTCTGTCTTCATTCTTTTCCAGATGGATAAGAAGGTATTTTAAGGTTATTAGGATTTTTGTGCCTCTAAACAGAATTGAGGTTCTTCTGTACTTCTTGTTTGCAGGCTGCCTTTGTTAGGTATAGTAAGAGTACTGTGTTAGTCTTGACAAATGAATTGGGAGGATTTTAATGGAAAAGATCAGGGAAAATATGCTTTGGAACAGAGTGATTTGATATAAATCTCTCATACCTCTCCTTTGCTTAAAACCGATCAGTGATATTCTACCAAAATAAGCCAAACTTTCATTTCTTGGTAAGGCTCTTTCTTTTTTTTTTTTTTTTTTGAGACAGAGCCTCAAGCTGTCCCCCTGGGTAGAGTGCCGTGGCATTACAGCTCACAGCAACCTCCAACTTCCTGGGCTCAAGCGAGTCTCTTGCCTCTGCCTCCCAAGTAGCTGGGA
>CAUYTI010131519.1:0-52876 GCA_963575145.1 Galago senegalensis | reverse complement strand
TCCATCAAACTGGTCAACACAGCCTTCATGTCATTTTCTCAGTTATTGCTTTAAAACGTTCACATTCTACTCTTAGAAAGATTCACCTGTACCCCTATAAGATAAACCTCAGAAGTGATCCCTTCAAACCCCCTCCCTCCTTCCATTCCCCCCCTCCCTTCTCCCTCCCCCCTCTACATGTTCTTAGGCTATTTGGTTTTAGCTTTCATATAAAAGGTTTAAATTAGTCTCATAATAGGGGGGTGTACATTGGATACTTTTTTCTCCATTCTCGTGATACTTTGCTCAGAAGAACATTCTCCATCAACAACAGTTTTTAAAAACTTGATAGCACATATCAAGTGTTAGCAAGGATATGAAGAAACTAGAACTCTGAAACACTGCTTGTGGAAATATAAAATGGAGCAACCACTTTGAAAATAATAATTTTAGTTAAACATATAACTGCCATATGATCTAGATATTTTACTCCTAAGTACCTATCCCAGAGAAATGAAAGTATCTATACAAAGTCTTATACATACAATACCCATTGCAGCTGTATTTACAAGAGCCAAAAGCTGGCAACACAAATGTCCATCAAAGGGTAAACAGAGAAACTGTAGTATACCCACACAATGTGATACTACCAACAATAAAAAGGAATGAACTATTAATGCATGCAGAATATGGACAAATTTCAAAATATTATGCTGAGTGAAAGTATATGCTGTGTGATTCAAGTTAATAAAATTCTTGAACAGCTATTAGCAAGTTTTTTTGCCATAAAGGGTCTAACAATAAGTATCTTAAGTTTTGCGAATCATGAGGTCTCTGTTGCAAATGCTATTTCTGCCATTAAAGCATGAATGCAGCCGTGGATAATAAATAGACTGAGTAATGCTGTGTTCTAATAAAACTTGATTCACAAAAATGGTGGCTGGCCAGATATGACTCGTGGGCCATAGTTTGCCAACCCATCCTCTAGAAAATTCAAGCTAATCTGTAGTAACAGGAAGCAGGTTAGTAGTTGTAGCTAGGAGTAGGGCAGAAAAAGACAGCAGAGGGAGGGATAGAAATTGCAAAGGGACAAGATAAGAATTTGAAGAGTGATGGATATATTCATTATTTTGATTAGGGTGATGGTTTCACAAGTATGCACATGTCAAAACCTGTCAAATTGTGCTCTTTAAATATGTGCATTTTATTTTTGACAAAGGTGTTTAAAAAACCATTAGGAAGGTTTTGAAAGAGGGACAGATGAAGTCTAAGATTATGTATGTTGAACTTAAAGCATATATAGATATCTTACAGGCAGCAGGAAAATGCTTATAGAACACAGGAGAGAGACAGGAAGGAAATATAGTTTTAGGAGTCCACAAAGTAGTTCGGGCTATGGGTAGGAATGTTATCACTCATGACAGTATATAGAGAACAGCAGTTTTCAGTTGGAGGGGGCTCTGGAGTAGGGTCTATAAGAGGGACATGACAGAACCTCCAGCAGGAGGTATATGTAGTTTTAAAAAGCATGTTGATGTCAAAATATCACTTTACACTTAGGAACTCTTAATATACTGAATGGCTCCTCAAGCAGGGCTGGGGACATACGCACATGGCTGCAAACACGCTCAGTGTTGCTTAACTGTCCCAGCAGGATATTCTTTGTTGAGCCTCTCTGAGGACCTAGGTCTTTGATTCCTCCTAGCCTCTGGTGAATTTACAGTGTAGGGAAGACACCAAATGGATTTCAACATACAATTAATCATTCCTTCCAACAGTGCCTAAATTCAGATTCCAGAGGGAAAAAACAGCCCAATTCTTCTCCCCAAGACCCTACTGTGCAATGCTCCCAGGTATACACACAAAGGACAGAGGCAGCTCTGAACTTCCTTAGAACAGATGTGCAAGTTAAACTCTACTAAAGATCTCCCATGATACCTAACTCTAGTTACTCTCTTTCCAAAATTAACTCCTTTGTAGCAAGATATTATATTAAGAGACGGGAAATAGGGAAATAACCACATAATCAGTTAGGCAAAGGCTTATTATACTTCCCACTTTATACCATTAAACAGCTCATTATCATGCCATATTGGTTCAAACAATACTAGTGCTAATTAGTGCTATCCCTATTGATAGTTTATCTAAATTACAGGTCAGAGAATGGTTTACTCTTGATCTTCATTATCCACACTTTAAATAAAAAGGCTTTAAGTTACAGAATTACTATGAAAAGTTTTAATTTTTGTTTTTACAAGGGGAAAAATAAGTAAAAGGAAAAATGTTCAAGTAAAATGTTATCAGTCAAATCACATTCAAAACATACCAAGAGATATTGATAAATAATGAATTCAATGATGAATGTTTTTAATAATATCTTTAACATATTCCTTGGTTTATGTTTTAAAGAATTTGGATCTTACGCAGTATTGGACAGGATATGGCTTATATATAAGCTTAAGACAGCATGTCTATACTTAACTGGATTAAAATACTGAATTTAACAAGAAAAAGCAAAGACAGTTACTGAGTAAATGATCATCACTCTTCTGGTGGCATATTCTTTTTTTTTTTGAGACAGAGCCTCAAGCTGTCGCCCTGGGTAGAGACCTATGGCTTCACAGCTCACAGCAATCTCCATCTCCTAGGCTCAAGCGAGTCTCCTGCCTCAGCCTCCCAAGTAGCTGGGACCACAGGCACCCACCACAACGCCCGGCTATTTTTTGGTTGAAGCCATTATTGTTGTTTGGCGGCCCAGGCTGTATTCGAACATGCCACCTTAGGTGTATGTGGCTGGCGCCTTAGCCACTCAAGCCACAGGCGCCAAGCCGGCATATTCTTATATACTGAGCCTTTGGAAAAGGAAAACAGATGAGCTATTATTGCTGTCATACAGAAGATGCTAAATAAAAACTTATTTGGTGACTGTAAATTTTTTAAAGTACCTTAATGAAAACACTTTGGACAGGTTTATGCTATCCTAACTATAAAAGTATTTCCTTTAATATGTTCACCCAACAGCTACTCTGAGGTTACTAAAAAATTCCATGCTATAAAGGAATACATAAGCAGAAATGGATCAATGAACAAGACAGTTTTCAAAAAATTGGTTTTGGAAAATTAGGGTACTCAAACCAAATAGCTCAGAAAATAGATTTTAAAATTATATTTCCTAGAAAAATGTTTACTTTGTAAACCTACCCTAAAATTAATAATTTATTAGGCACACATTTACTTAGAGACCCCCACAGGAAAGTTCTTGGCCTCGTACAAGCTCACTCGCCATAATTTACTATAAAAAGTTGCTGGCTTGGCGCCTATAGCTCAACCGGCTAAGGCGCCAGCCACATACACCTAAGGTGGCGGGTTCAAATCCCCAGCCCGGACCCGCCAAACAACAATGACGGCTGCAACCAAAAAATAGCAACCAAAAAATAGCCGGGCGTTGTGGCGGGCGCCTGTGGTCCCAGCTACTTCGGAGGCAGAGGCAGGAGACTCGCTTGAGCCCAGGAGTTGGAGGTTGCTGTGAGCTGTAATGCCACGGCACTCTACCCAGGGGGACAGCTTGAGGCTCTGTCTCAAAAAAAAGTTGCTAATAAATGATGCAATTATAACATATGGAGGAATTTAAGAGAAGTATGTAACTATAAATCCACTAAAAGAGTACAGTGCTATACTGTCTTGAGGACTGCACAGTGCAGTGAGATATATTTTGTTAAGTTCTGGGAAGATGCTTACCTAAGTAAAAGGTATAGTCATGGAAGTCAGACATTAAAGAATATGCACAGGATTAATCAAATTCGATTTTGGTGAAAATCAAAAATATTTTTAAACTTTAATATTTTGTCCTATTAAGGAAAGTTAACAAGAACAAAAGGAATAATTTGCTGCAGCAATAAAAGCTTCATAGCCATCATAATTTTCTTGTATGGCTTTTAAACTATTTTATATTGACTATATTGACCTTGTAGGGCTTTTTGGGATCTTTTATTTGTTTGTTTTGGGTTTGGTTTTGCCTTGTTCCTTGGAGTTTGGTTGTTGTTGCTGCTGTTTTTCCCAAGGACAGAGATGAGTTATTCTTCACTTCTGTAATTTCACTAAAAGTTTGCCTCTTTTTTGCTAATACCAATGTCTCTAGCAATCCCTCTCCCTAATTTAGATTTGCAGCTTTTAATTGACTTGCATTTGGTCTTTTGAAAATTTTTTATTATTATAGATTCATAATAATGGTATATATTTATGGGATACCTGTGATGCTTTGATGCAGGCACACAATGTGTAATGATCAATTCAGGGTTACTGGGATATCTATCACCTGACCTGAGTTTATTTTAAAAGGATTCATACAGGTAAAGGGGGAATTAGACATCATTTAATTATCTTATTTCACAGATGAGGAAACCAAGGCCCGTAAAAGTTAAAGATCAATACCCACTTTTCTTAACACCAACAGGAATCTCAGGAAATCTATACTGGTTTCCCAGGGCTGCTGCAACTAACTACCACAAACTTGGCAGTTAAAACAACAGAAATTTATTCTCTCACAGTTCTGGAGACCAGAAGCCCAAAATCAAGGTGTCCTCAGGGTCATGTTCCCTTAAGATGCTCTAGGGAAATCCTTCCTTGCCTCTTCCAGCTTCTGGTAGCTCCAGGCTTCCTTGGCTTCTCTGCCTCCATCTGCAGGTGGCCTTCTTTTCTTCTCTCTGCATCCTCTCCTCTTCGGTATCTCATATGGACATTTGTCATTTGATCTAGGGCTCACCTGGATAATCCAGAATGTTCTCATCACCTTCACCTGAACTATATCTTCAATACCCCTTTTTCCAATGTTTTCCAATACCCCTTTACTCCAATGTTCTCAGGGGCCAACATTCAACCCACTACAGACTAACCAATAAATTAGCAACAAGTGATAGGAGATCTCCTCTTCCTCTATGATGGAGGAGAGAAAATACAAAAATGGAACTACTAGACAGCAAGAGTAGAAAAAGCAGTTAGCACTGAAGGGGGGTAAAGGAAAGGCTGCAGATTGACAAGATAGCTTTAGAAGTCTTCCTGACTTTGTCAAAGATCAATTTTGCCATTATCTGGGATAAAATACCTGGCAACTGTGCCAACATATTTTATCACTCAAGTTGCATGCATATCTGCTATTTGGTTTCTGATACATTTTAAAAATTATTTTAGTCCAAATTTCTTAGAGGAGAGTTTAGTTTAAATCATTTTAGCTCAAATTCTTAGAAGAGAGTTTAGTTCCCCAAGGATTTATTAATTGAGATGTCCCTGGAATCCTGCCAATAAAGTCTGAATGACTTCTCAAGTTCTATAGTACCACACTTGTCACTGTAGACAGGGTGTGAGATTTACAGCTTGGCTTCTAGTCACTCCTACTCCAAAAAGATATGGACTCTTGTATACAGTGAAAGCCAATTATTTAAGGTTTGATATAAAGCAACATGCTCAAGTGAAAAATGAATGAGCTTATTAACAAAATACCTAAAAAATACCTAAAGACTTAAATGAACTCTATGTAAGCCTTCCCTTAAAAAAGTTTAGTCTTTTGTTTAGATTCTCTTGCTTTCATTTTCCTCCCAGTCCCAAATCTTTGGCAAGTGTCACTGATGACTTTTGTATCATGCATGTATACAGAAGTCCCTTGTGGCCCATTTTGTGACAATATATTCGTCATAACTAGAAACTGACTGAGTGAACGGTCACTTGCCCCCTGGCTCTCGTTTCCTTATTCCCCAACAAGCATCCCTTTTCTCCAGCTTTCCTTTCTTCTACTCTATCTTATAGATTCTCCAGCTTTCCTTTCTTCTACTCTATCTTATAGATTTGAAACATTCTGCTTCTATTGCCAAATAATTACACTGTTTTAAAATTTCACTAGAAATTTATTCCTGCAAAATTTTTCAACAAATAATTCACATTAACATTCCCCAATAGTCTAAAAAGTTACACTTATGGTGTTTGCATAGTCAACCATTCTTACCAGGTTTGCTTTTAATATTAAAAAAAAATATGAAATATTTGTCTTACACAAAGGTCTAAAGAATAACATAATGAACTCCATGCACTCACTACCCAGCTTAGAAAATAAAACTATCAATACAGTTGAATTCTCTGTACATTCAACCCCATTCTCACTCTCCTTCCTCCCCTACCCCATCACTGCAAGTGGTACCATCTTACCTTGAATTTTTACCTAAAAATGTACTTTTCTTTATATTCCTGCATATCTAATTAAAATATATATAAAATATTTTATATATATATATATATTATTTTTTGAGACAAAGCTTCAAGCTGTCCCCCTGGGTAGAGTGCTATGGCATCACAGCTCACAGCAACCTCCAACTCCTGGGCTCAAGCGATTCTCCTGCCTCAGCCTCCCAAGTAGCTGGGACTACAGGCACCTGCCACAATGCCTGGTTATTTTTTGGTTGCAGCGTCATTGTTGTTTGGCGGGCCCAGGCTGGATTCCAACCTGCCAGCCCAGGTTGTATGTGGCTGGCACCTTAGCTGCTTGAGCCACAGGTGCCAAGCCTAAAATATTTTCTTATTTGAATATCATATACCACCAAACCAACTCTCAATATGCAAAAAATAATAACCAGTAATTACCATGGTACTTAAAAAATTCCAAATTCTGCAAGTTTAGCAAAATTTCCCATGACATTATTTCAAACTTGAATCACTAAACATGAGTTAAATTTTTAACATTTTTTTATTCCAAAATGATAGTTGTAACTTTATGGGCACATAAATTCTATAGATAGCTCTGCAACAAACTTAGGACATATATCTGTTTGCCTTCAAACAAAAGCTTTTATCTGTACTAAAAAATAGATCTACAATATGTACAAAGCTAATAGCAATGTAAAATTAAAGACAAATAAGACTTGCAAAGAACTAACTGTGCTGTATCTTTTTTGATAGAATTATAAGAAGTTGAAAGAAACATAAGATTGCTTACATAACAGTGTCTCAATTTCTGTCTCCTCTGAGGTTTATTCAGGAAGAGGTCAGGAAAAACTTACCAAGTCATAAAATAATGGACAAGCATAGAAAGGCCTATAAATAACTAGCACTAGTAGAATAGAAACATTTACTTAAATAACTCTACTTATTAGTCTTTGGTGTTTCCATTATAATTCATTGCTAGGTAACTGCCAAAAGGAAAATTCCACTTGTGGTATATATGGAAAAAAGACATAGTGGGCCAGGTGGTGCCTGTGGATCAAAGGAGTGGGATGCCAGCCCCCTATACAAGGGGGGGCGGGTTCAAGCCTGGCCCCAGCCAAAAAAAAAAAAAAGACATAGTGGGCCATTAATACCAAAGTATAAAGCAGTAATTAAACCAACCAAAATTTATCATGCACTTATCAAGTGTCAGGGACAGAGAGCTGTATGGGGCAGAGAAGAGGGAGGTATATAGATTACTAGCTGGAAAATAATAGGTCCTGTCCTTAGAACCAGAAACTGTAACAATTTAAATTTCCAATAATACTAAGTTAATTACTATTTTAAAAATGAACACAAAAATAACTAAAAGAACATAGATGGTTGAAGTAATTTTATCTCAAGTTATTTTTATGCATTAAGAAATACTAGAATTGAAGGACTTAATTATTCAGATATATGAACATATCTATACTTGGAAATTGTCCAAGAAGGAGTAGAGCATTTTTCCTGATATTCTCTATCATATAAACATGTTCTCAAGAGTCCATATATATCTACAGTAAATTAATGAAACAAATTAAGAAGCCCAGATACTCAAGACATTATCACTTTAAATAGTGGTATATAGAGATTTTAATAATTAAAGATCCCCAACAAAAAGTCTATGCTAAAATATTTCAATTTAAATCAGTTAATGCAAATGAAAGCACCTGGGCTCAGTTTAAATCAGTTAATGCAAATGAAAGTGATCCTTCAACCTCAGCCTCCTGAATAATTAGGATTACAGACATGTGCCACCAGACCTAGCTAATTTTTTTCTTTTAGAGAGACAGAGTCTTGCTATGTTG
This sequence comes from Galago senegalensis, assembly GCA_963575145.1. Classification (NCBI taxonomy): domain Eukaryota; kingdom Metazoa; phylum Chordata; class Mammalia; order Primates; family Galagidae; genus Galago; species Galago senegalensis. The sequence continues at coordinate 44,861 of CAUYTI010131519.1, read as the reverse complement.
TCCAGGGTGATCTCAAACTTCTGGCCTCAAGTGATCCTCCTGCTTCAACCTCCCTAAATACAGGCAGAGCCACCAATGTTTGCCCTAGATAGTGAATTCTCTCTTTTTTTTTTTTTTTTTTTGCCGGGGCTAGGTTTGAACCCACCATCTCCAGCATATGGGGCCATCACCCTACCCTTTTGAGCCACAGATGCCACCCTAGATAGTGAATTCTTAATAAACATTAAGACAACAGTAATTAATCCTATCTAAGTAGCAAAAAAGCTCATTCTTTATATTTGAAACAATAGAAGCAAGTTTTACCAACCAAAAAAATCTTGAAAATTATCTTGTCTAAACTTTCAATTTTAAAAAGGAAGGAAGCTGAGACCTAATGCCTCATCACCTAGCACCAGAGCCAGGATTAAAATCCAGGTCTCCTTACATGGGATTAGTGTATCTGCAGATTCTTTTGTGGAACTAAAATTTTGGAAAAAAAGTGAACTCACCCAAAGCTTTGCTCAGGCTGAGGCAGAAAGCCAGATTCTTACACCAACTCTCACTAATTATACCCTTAGGCAACTCACTAAACTGCTCTAAGATTTGGTTTTTTTATACAAAATGAAAAGGTTAGAATGGATTGGTGATTTTCAATCTTGGCTATTTTACAAAATAGTAATCCCCAAGTCCTTCCCACTCCCACCTAAGATCCTATTTTAAACAGTGTGGGATGGTACCCTACCATCAGTTTGTTTTTTGGTTTTTTTGAGATAAGAGTCTCACTGTTGTCCTGGGTATAGTGCCATGTCTTCAGCCCACCTCACAGCAACCTCAAACTCTTGGGTTCAAAGTGATCCTCCTGCCTCAGCCTCCCAAATAGCTGGGACTTTAGGCGCCTGCCACAATGCCTGACTAATTTTCCTATTTTCATAGAGATAGGGGTCTCGCTCTTGCTCAGGCTGGTCTGAAACTCCTGAGCTCAAGGATCTACTCATCTCAGTCTCCCAGAGTGCAGCCATAAACCACCATGCCTGGTGCCGTAGTATTTTTTAAAACCTTCTCAAATGATTCCAGTATGCAATGAACATTGAAGTACACTGACCTAAATAATCTTTAACGTCCCTTTTATCATATAAAATTCCAGTTAATTTCCTCTTACTTTGGCTAACTGATGGGTAGATAACAGTAAATGCACACAAATCCAGAAAAAAGTAAACTAATGTTCCCCCTTTAGACTTTGCAGACATTGATGGTGTAGGTAGATTCTATGGCATAATCTATTAGCATTTATTGAGACCCTAACATGAAGAAGATTTATCCGTCCAAATGAAGAAAGCTCAACTGGTATAAAATTCTTGGCCCCTGTCTATGCCTTTCTTCTCTCTACTCAAGGAGAGAGAGAATGGTTTATTGATTGGCAAATTTGGAAAAAACTAAATTTTGCCTCTTAGGAATGAGCCAACCAAAGAGAACACACTAGTTAGCTCTCTAAGGACAGCATCTTAGTCAGTTTGAGCTGTTATAACAAAGTAGCACAGACTGGATGGTTTGTAAACAACAGTTTGGAAAGCCAGGAGTGGAAACCCAAGAGGAGGCTGCTGGTGTGGTCAGGTTCTGGTGAGAGCGGAACCCTCTTTTGGGTTGCCGCTTATAGACTTGTGTCCTCACATATGGAAAGAGGGCTAAAGAGCTCTCTGGGTTATTTATCATAATCCATTCATAAAGACTTCACTCTTCTGACCTAATTACCTCCCAAAGGGCCCACTTCATAATACCAGCACAATGGGGTTGAGATTTCAATATATGAATTCAGGGGGAGTGATGAAACCATTCAGTCTATTGTAGACAGTCAGAAAGTAACCCAATCCAGACATGCTATGACGGGGTAGATAAGTCTTCTAATTTTGAAGTTCAGAATTTGGAAGTCATCAGCCATCCGGCAAATACAATTTGTATCTTCTAACTCAGCTCTTAGTAGAACAGTAGTAATATTTTGGTTCCCAGATGCATATTCTTATCTTATTTCTGAACTAGCTCAGAATTCAGTAAAAGAATAATACTATTTATTGTATTCCCTCAGAGATCTCAACAAGGTCTACTCTGCATTACATAATAGTATGCAGAATAGAAAGGTAGCATGCTTAGTATCTTTTGGTAATATTTAGAATGAGTGAACACACCAATATTATAGTACAGACAGAATGTCGTATCTTCTCAAGGACTATATTTTCACTAAAGGAAGTCTTACCAATCTTGCCCTAATTCAGGGTTTCTCAGTCTTGTCATTACTAACATTTTAGACTGGATAATTTTTGTTACAGAGAGCTGTCCTATGCAGTCTAGGTTTTGTTTAGCAACACCCCCGACCTCTACTGACTAAACATGAGCATCAAACTCCCAGTTGTGACAACCCAAACTATCCCCAGATACTGCCAGATGTGCCTATAGTCTCAGCTATTTGGGAGGCTGAGGCAAGAGGATAGCTCAATCCCACGAGTTGCAAGTTGCTGTGAGCTATGATGCCACAGCACTCTACCCAGGATAACAGAGTGAGACTCTGTCTCAAAAGAAAGAAAGAAAAGAAAACAAACAAAAAAAAAAACCCTACCTGTTGAAAGGCAAATACAGAATCACAGACTATGAATAGCCAGAAAGGTCTTTACAGATCAGCTAGTCCAACCCTTTACATTTTCAGATGAGAAACCACGTATATGGAAATACTAAAATTTATTACCAATAATTTATGGGAGCATAACCTCTTAATTTTAAAATCAGCTATCTTGTCAATAAAAATGCAAACAGAAGTATAACCTGAAGGAGCTAAGGAAATTTCATCCCAAAATACGATTCCCTGGTATAAAAAATATTTTCAGAGATAAAACCTGAGTACCCTGATTTAGAATCAGAAAAGGGGCTGCTGGACTCCTTATCACATAGACCTGGCCTTAAGGTCATTTGAAGGACCCATCAACACACATTCCCCCAGAAACCAAATGCTGCAGTATACTTTCCCCACTCTTCCCCCTCCCTTCTAAAAGGCATCTTTAAGAGCCACTGACTATCACTGAGACTTTGGGAAATCATTCTTTTATCATTCTTGTTCCCCCTATGTGCATGGTATTTGGAAATAAACCTTTCTCTTATTAATCTACCATAACTGTGAGTTGATCTTTCCAGTGAACCAACCTACGGGAAAAGGCCAAGTTTTGCCAAAGACCCCTGCAAACCTAAGAATTTCCTAGTTGTCTATTTCTACTGAAAACATTTTTCCTTATTATTTATGAAACAGTGCCATATCACTTTAAAATACTGAAATATATTTTCTCCAATTCAATTCTTAGACTTTTTCTGACCTATGAGAAATCTTTAGAAGCCATACCTACTATTTAGGATAAAAACCATGGTACTCACTGCTCACACAGAAAAAGATACAGAAGAATGGCCATTGTCATGGCAGAATTAAAGAAACTAAAGTACAGTAAAATTTAAAAGTACAGAACTTGTTATGTTTTACTTAGCAAAGAAGTAGTTATTAAGGTAAATGTTCCTTCCACAGTAACTTCTCTAAACACAAATCTGTTTTAAGTCTTCCTTAAGGCAGAAGTTATGTGTGGTTTCACTCTCTACTATGTCCCTAATACAAGTATTTACATTGTGCATGCCTAGCATATAGGAGATACTCAGTAAGTATTTATCAACCGTCACTGCATTTATCAAAATTATAGTTTTTACAATTTTAATCTCTTTCTCTATATAGGCTGTAAACTCCAAGAGGGCAGGAAGCATGTCTGGTTTTATTCTCTACTATGTCCTTTACATAGGGTCTACATCATATATACTTGGCATACAGTAGATACTAAATAAATGTTTGTCAAATAAATTAACAAATGAACATTTGTTCATATCTGCAGGTTTCATTGCTGATGAGGAATGACTCCCCGCTCCTTATTTATCTAGCCAGTTCCTACTTTCCTTTAAGACTCACACAGGTAGGCATCCTTCATTTAGAAGTCTTCCTGATACTCCAAGTCCATGTTAGATATTCTACTTCTGTGCTCACATACCCTCTTGGATGTATTTTCACAGCACGTAACTGTAGTTCTTTATTTGTTATACATGTCTGTCTGTCCCACTAGACTATGGGATCCTTAAGAATAAGAGCTGTGTCTTTCATCTATATACTGTAGGTAGCACAGTGCCTAACACTGAGAGGATATTCAGTAAATGCTTCAATATATAAGGATGTACATACACTGCATTTTATTACATAGGTGAACACCTGTCTTTAGAACCTTCTACTGAGTTAAAATATTAGAAGGATACAATGAAAGAAACCCCCAAATTTAAATTACATTAAAAATTTTCAGAAAGGATGGTGACCTAACAAAAATCACTTAAAAAAATTTTTTATTACCATTTTCCTTGTTATACTTCGAGGATAATAAAATTTAAAACCAGTATCAGATTTAAAATCATGTATTAGTTCTAGGAAAACAGACAAGTTGAATATTGTACTCTATGAAATTGAATCATTTTAAAATAATGATATTATCTCAAGAACCACTCTACTAGGTTATTCTACAAATGAAAGGATACTTAAACTTAAGAACTCCTCTGCAAATGACTTTATTTCTTTATAGACAATGGCAATGACTTCTATAAATTTCTCCTAGGTTTCTACACTAAAAGAGAGGAGTTGGTTGCTAAAGCAACTTCATTTTTCTTAAGACACGATCTATCCCTGCAGACTTTTGAAACATTTAATGTTCTTCCAATGATTCTTTGATGGACATAATTAAAATAATATAAGGAGGGAAGCTTACGTTATTTGGCTGCTTCTATAACTGCTCATAAATGACTACATATTTACCATACACTTTATTATTATGAGATAGTCTCTCCTAAACCAAGAGTATATGAAGTTTTTGAGAAACAAAAAGTTAATGACCAGCAAAGGGCACCAAGTAAGTTTCACTCATTTTATACTCATAAAATGATTCAAAGTACAGCATGGTGACTGTATTTTAAAATAATTAATGTTACAAACAGTACTTGAAATTTGATGCTAAGACATCAAAGATAACTATGGGAGATAATGGATATGTAAATAAGCCTGATTGTGGTAATCATTTCACAATGTATATGTATATTAAAATATCACATTGTATACGTTGGATGTACACAATTTTTGTCAATAAAGCTAGAAAACAGGTTGATGACCAAAAGACTACCCTTTTATCTACCTTACTATTTTAATCAAAATGTAATAAAATGGGTAATAAATGATTGCCAGATCACTACATTCTATTTAACACCAACAAAATTATACTTGTGTTCAAAATTTTTTAGTTTATTTCCTGTATCTGGTCTGATTTATGAGGTAAAAATACTCCTTAAAAAGCTATCTTCTTCTAGTTAGTACTTATACAAGCAGCCCACAATCTCAACTCTCATCCCTGATCTGATATAAAACCTCAGAGGCCAATATCCAATCCAATTACTATCTCATGAGCCTCTACACTTTAACTTCCAATCTCTAAATTCCCTCTGACACCTGAAGATTTGCTTTTCCTGCCTTCAAAATGGCTATATACGAAAAATTTTTTGCTGTTGCTTTATTTAATCCAAATGTATCAGGATTTGCAGAAAACATTCCTTTGTCTTATCACTCTAGTATCTCACCTAGAAATTCCTTATGGTTATAAGTTACTCTTTAGTATGTCAAATTTAACATTATAAGCCTTCACAAATGTTCCTTAAAAATAAAAATATTAATTACTTTCCCCACCATCCTGTGGGAAAAAGTATCAGTTAATCATCTATTCCTAATCCTAATGATTAACTGATAATAAATGGGCTCTAATATTTCATTACTAGTTTACTACATAGGACCATTTTACCAGTGCTTTATATTATCATCAAATATCAAACCTAAACAGTATACCACATCTCATTACATATGCAAGTGTCAAACTGAACTGAAAAGGCATATCTAAATAATTATGAAGTTTTATGGTAGGCTTTCAGTTAATCTATTTTGAATTTGTCAGAAAAGTACATCACTAATCTATTTTCAGTTTAGTGTCTCCTGGTTTTACATGCATTTTGAAAATTTAAGATGCTTTTAGAAAAATGAAAACAAACTTTATAAAGTATCTTACAAAAATCCAATACTTGGTAATGTAATAATAACACCACAACAAATCACTTGAGAGATGTACATGATTGCTAAGGGGTAAAGGATTATTTAGCAAGTATAAATACATTTCTGCCTAATGGTGAAGGTTATATAAATCTGAGAAAGAGACAAATTTTGAAAATTATTCATTTATCCATTTAATAAATATGTACCAGATAGATGGCAGACACTGTGCCACTAAATGCTAACCATACAATGGAGAAGACCAACAAGGTCCCTTTGTCTTCATAATGTTGGCATTCTAGTGGGGGAAGGCAGACAATATAGTAAACAAACAGACATGTAAATCAAATATGTATAGAAGATGAAAATAAGCATGATACTGATAGGAAGATAAAGATAGGAAGGGTCTACTCTAGATAGGAAGTCAGGAAAGGTTTCTGCAAACAGGTAATATTTAAGAAGAGACTTGAAAGATAAGGTGGGAGGAGGAGGATGGTAGGATGCAATGGGGTGTAAGAATATATAAGGCAGAGACAACAGCAAGAACAATGATTGCAAGAAAGAATTTCACTAGGTTTACAAACTGAATTAAGGCTAATCTGATAGAAGAGTAGCAAAGAACAAGGAGGTCTGGTGAGCTATGCAAAATTAGAGAAGTAGCAAGGCCAGTAGTAAAGTCATAATGTTAGACTGTACATAAAAGCAAGGCCCAATAATATGCAAGCTGTAAGAAGCCCACTTTAAAAATGAAGGTAAAAATTGATTAAAAGTATAAAGGAAATATACTATATAATTAATCAACAGAAAACTAGAGTGACAACATTAACATCAAAGGATTTCAGAACAAGGAGCATTGCCAAGGATAAAGAGGGACATACATAATGATAAAAGGGTCAACTGAACAAAGAGATATACAATCCTACATGTATATAAACGAACAACAGAGTTTTAAAATACAATCTACCCTCCATATCCATGGGTTCTACATCCATGCATTCAACTGGGTTTGGATCTTAATCCCAAAAGGCATGATACCAAATGCCATAACCCAAACACTGAAATTCTAAAAGATCAAAATCCCTAAAGTTCAAAATCCCTGAAGTCTAAATCCCCCAAACCTAAAATCCTGAAAATCACAATCACAGGGTATTTGCATCACGTTAGGTGGAGCTTGTACTTTGTTGCTGTCTTTGAGAGTAAAGTAAAATTTAAGGAGATACATATTGGTGCCAAGTTGACAAGGGCTACCCCTGTGGACTTAATTTTAGGTGTTAACTTGACTGGGTTAAAGAATACCTAAAAACCTGGTAAAGCATTACTTTACTTATCTCTGAGAGTGTTTCTAGAGATTAATGTGTGAGAGGAGTAGGTAGAAAAGGTCTGCCCTCCACCACCCTGATGCCCCAAAAGAACAAATACAAAAAGCAAACTGGTCTCTTTCTGACAGCTAGGATAGACTTTCCTTCTGTTCCTTGGACATCGAAATTTTACTACAGAAAAGTGCATTATGACAATGTTGATTTTGTGCATAAGCATTGTGCACATATATAAAAACATCAAAACTCCCTCAGTAAATGAAGAGATGTCCTTGTTTGTACCTGTGTATTTGTAAAAGATAAAATTTCTTTTTTTTTTTTTTTTTTTTTGAGACGGAGCCTCAAGCCCCTGGGTAGAGTGCCTTGGCATCACGCTCACAGCAACCTCCAACTCCTGGGCTCAAGCGAGTCTCCTGCCTCAGCCTCCCAAGTAGCTGGGACTACAGGCGCCCGCCACAACGCCCAGCCATTTTTTGGTTGCAGCCATTGTTGTTTGGTGGGCCCGGGCTGGAGATTCGAACCCGCCACCTTAGGTGTATGTGGCTGGCGCCTTAGCCGCTTGAGCCACAGGCGCCAAGCCGAGACTTTATATCTTTTGTATTTACCTGGATGGAGTTGGAAAATATTTTCCATATTAAAGTATCACAAGAATGGAAAACCAAGTATCTAATATACTCAGTACTATATAAAACCATGAGATGAACAGCTACATGCACATACAATAGAAAAACACAATTAAATTCAAGTGGGGGGAGCTGGGAAGAGTGAAGGAGGATTGGGAAGCCCTCAGCTAATGGGCACAATGTAAGGGTATATGGTACACCTCCTGGGTGAAGGGCTCAACTACCACTTGGACTTTACCTAACAAAGACATACATTGTAAACCTAATCGTTTGTACCCTCAATATGAAAAAAAAATAGCACTAATAATTAAATCTGCTGAGTCACTATAAGTTACATATACTTATAAAATCTTGATATATATAATCATAAACACTACATAAATTATAGCTATTTATTTTTGTAATCATTATTAATGTGTTAATGCTATTATAATTTGTTAAATCTTAATAAATATTCATAATTTTAATATTAATCATATTTGGCATTTGGTTTATATGAGACACAACCCTTCATAAAACATGGGCATTTCTGACTGCAGCTGTTAAATTCATGACAAAACAAACAAAAAGGTAAATTTGTAATTGCTTACTCTCCTTTTCATTCATAGATGTCCTTTCCTCTGCATGTCCCCAAAATACAGGCATGCCACTTAGGCTCTATCCTCAGCTACTTTGCCTCTGTAAACTTTTTAAATGCAAACTATATATAAAACATTCCTAATTAGAATGATTTCATGACTTCATTACTCATCATATAAAGCCCAAAATTCTTGAAAGATGCTCAACAATCTTTGTCGGGATTGTTTTTTCCATCTCATTACATAGCCCACTTCCCCTGACACATCAAACCCCACTGAAAAAAAAATTTTTAAGTATTTTGAGCACACTAGATTCTTACTCTTGCCTCTAAAGCCACTTGTTCAATCTCAAAGATTTTTCACATGTCTCTCTTTCTTGGGTAACTCTTATTCTTCCTTCAGGTCTGAGCACAACTTCAGGAAGTCTTCCACACTTTCACCCTGGAGGAAGTTAAACTCCTGCTGTGCACCCCTTGGCATCTGTCTGATCCCTATCAAACACTTTATTCTATTTATTTAATTCTGTGCCTTCATCATCAGACTCTTTAAGGTTCATGTTAACAAGGACCTTTGTCTTTCTCATTGGTTCTCCTGAACAAGAATAGAACCCCTGTACACAGTCAGTAAAAATAAGCAAGTGAATCCCATGGCCTTAATCTCACCGAGTGACAATGGCTTAAGTGTCTGGATGTGGAGTTCAGTCTTGTCCCCTGAGCCAGGTCCATTTACATAGCAACCCCTGTGTATCTCAAAACTCAGCATTCCAAGGATGAGTCAATTACCTGCCTCCTTAAACTTGCGCCTTGTGCTACCCGCTCTGTCCTAGCGGTGGCGCTCTGCCTCCCAGGCTGGAGACACAGGAGCCTTCTGTATTCCTTTTTTCTCCATCATGCAATCATATCCAACTGGTAATTAGCCCTGCCAAATGGATACCACCTAAAAATATCCTACACACACTCCCCTGCTCTCCATTCTAACTCTTGCTGCCTTTGCTCATGCCTCTGCATTCTCCTCCGTCAACCAGCTTTCCCCCTCGGTTCCTGGACTGTCCCCCTCAACCCTGTCTTCCGTAGCTCGCTGCAGTGAACGACCTGCTGACATTTCTTTTTTGTGGGGGGGGCGGGGCGATGTGGTTCCTAGTGACTTTTTTATTTATCCTAATGTACTTGAAAATTTTGTAGCAAGGTTACATTTGCCTTCTAAAATACGTTGCAGAACATATCTTTCTGTTTTCTGGCTGAATTTATGTAATGTTTAAGTTAGCTTCTCCTCAAGTTTAGGATTATATCTTAAAATATTTGGACTTGTAGTCTGTGAGAGCTTTTTAATGAAGGCTTCAGTTTCGTTCATGACTCTATGACCTATTTAGATTGTTTTCATTCTTCCTCTGACACTTCTGTTAAGGTACCTAAGATACAATAGTATGAAGTACTCAGTGAATTCTGGCTGGAAAATGTGTTGTCTGAGATACTAATTCTTTGAAACTTTTGGGGACTTACTTACTGTCCCAATATATTGTCAGTTTTATATTTTATCATGGGAACTTTAGAAGAATATTCATTTTCCAATTTTTAGCTGCGAGATTCCTTGTAATCATTATAATACACAAGCAGTGCAGGACCCAGGACCTATGTCAGAGGTGATGCTTATTCAAATCTGCATTTGTATTAAATTTCTAATTGCTTGCTGGAATTGATAGGAGTACATGGAAATCTCCCAGCTGGGTCATGGATTTGTCCATTTTTGTAGTCTCAGACATTTTTGTTTCATATGTGATGTATTTTAATAAAAATATTTGAAAAGTTTTAGTATCTTTCTAGTAAATGGAACCAGTTTTGGCCTAGGATATGAACCCCTCTCTCTTTTGTCATGCTTTTTGTCTTGAGGTCTGTTCTTTCTTATATTAACATAACTGCTCAAGTTTTCTTTTCCAAGTATACCTTTTGCCAAGTTTTAATTTTCAACTTCCCTGAATGCTTATGTTTTAGGCACATCTTTTTGGCACCATAACTGCCATTATGTGTTGCATACTTTAGTAAGTCTCTTACATGTTTAATTCTTCCACAACCCTAAAGATAAACAGAATTCTTAGTCTGTTTTATTCCTGAGATAATTACGAATTAGAGAGTGAAAGCCAACAGCAGGCAGTGACAGAGCTAGGCCTCCATTGCTTTGGTAACTCAATTCAACTCAATTCAACAATAATGCGTAAATGAATGAAGATGCCTGTGTTCTACTAAAAATATATTTATTAACACTGACATTTGAATTTTAATTTATTTTCACATGTCATGAAATAATAGTATTTTTCTTTTGCCTGCCCTGAAACATTTAAAAAGATATAAACTATTCATAGCTCATAAGCCTCACAGAGACAGGTGGTAGGCCTAATTTGGCCTATGAACAGTAGTTTTCAATATATATAAAGATTTCCGTAAAAATGATAAAATTTTTAAATATTGTGTTGGTGTTAAATAAGGGTAACCTGTCTTAAACTGAAAATTTACTAATATGCTAGGGGCAATTCCCTAAATATATGATAAATGGAGTGTCACTGCACACATGTAAGAAAGCACACACCTCCCCAAGGTATTTCTCACTCATATTCCTTGGGTAGGCTTAATATTTAAAGTCGATGAATTCCTTACAATCAGGGCAGTAACTTTTCTGACAATTGTTTCTGCTGCTAATTAGTCAATGATTAGAATATCCTTCTGTTCCACCACAATATCAGTCGAGTCTCTATCCTGTGTTATACTAATTTGTTTTGGACGTAAGTACCTGTCAGAGCAGTTTTTGTTTGAGTATCTGTTCCATCACAGCTCCACTATACAGGACCTCCTAACAGATAATATAATCACAGTCCAGATGGCAGAGAGAAGTTCTGGAGATCTGTGTCCCAGATGCAGTCACTGGATCAGACTCAGCAGCTGTGTTTTGGTGCCTGGTTGGTGTGTACAGGTTGCTGTGCTAAGCAGATTAAGGAGGTAAAAAAAAATCCCAAGTAAAGAGAGGACATGGGTTAATGTTCTCAGTAGTGGGAGATCCGAATATTTTTGTGAGAGGACAAAGGTCTCAAGGAGTAGAACTTTCTAGAAGAAACAATGGGAGTCTGAGCATACTCTAGGTAGAACAGGCAGCACACACCAAAGCATGGTGTCGAAAAGAATTTATAGAGTTTTGCAGATGGCATGTACACCTGGGACTCTTAGGGAGGTGAAAGCTGAAGCTGGCAATGTGTCCGTGATGACAGGGTTTCACTGTGATTTTACTAGGGATACGTACTGGCTCTGTGCCACTGGGTATGTATTTAAGCCACTTTTAAAAACTCCTAAAAATGCCTGTAATGCACCTAGAACAGTGCCTTTGTGGCAGAGTAGAAAGGGCCTGCTGAACTGATGACAGTCTCCAAGAGATCTTTTTCCTCTTCTTTCTTTGATGTGATTATGTCTACTGTGTGTTAGCAGACCCAAAGATGTTAGTGTCTAAAGACAGTAGTGCTCATTACATAAAAGATTACATCAGTACTCGATTCCAAAGTTCATTTCGAGGGCTTTTATTCTGTTTTGGTAGATGCCAGACTACTAGAGAAAAACAGCTTAAACTGCCCCCCTTACAGCTGTCTGTCACTCTCATTTGGAAGGCAAATGGAAGAATTTCATGAGGGACATTCCTCTCTGGCCTTTGGTGTTCTTTGATAGATGATGTATGTGTACCCTGTAATAAAGAATCAGGGCGCACCATTAGTAGCGGTGGGCATTCATGTGCGTGCATGCTACTCTCCGCCTCCTCACTGGGAACCATGTGGTTCTTTTCATATGAATTTTGGAAAAGGATATGTAAGAGGTACATTTCTATCAATTCTCACTCAGGAAAGATTTGAACTATGACTCATTTTAAAAGCTTTTCTATTTGTAAGTATCTTAAAATACCCCAAACACAACCACAAAAGGCCATTTCAGAAATAGACAATACCCAGAATCTGAAATTAACACTAACATTTTATCACTGACGTGTCCTAAAGAGATTGTTTTTTTCTGTAATTTTATTTTAAACTTGAAGAATTATGTTAATTCTTATGTATATTTTTTAACCAGTATGTATGTTATTTGAAACATTTTAGTTACTTCGTGTCATGAAGTTTACATTTTCTACATTACATTATTTAAGCTTTCCCTTAGGAATGTAGGAAATAAATGGTACCGAGAACCAGCGTGTCCTCGTGCCTATTAAGTCTAATTAATACTCTTCTAAAGTAAATTTACACTAGGAAAATTCCCCATCACACCCTACAAATGTGCATTTGCTTATAAAGGAACCATATATACTACATGAAAGAGTTGGCAGATTTTTTTTTTTTATTGTTTGGGATTCATTGAGAGTACAAAGAATTAGGTTACACTGATTGCATTTGTTAGATAAAGTCCATTTTTTTTTTTTGCCGTTTTTGGCCGGGGCTGGGCTTGAACCTGCCACCTCTCACATCTGGGGCCGGCGCCCTTCTCCTTTGAGCCACAGGCGCCGCCCGATAAAGTCCCCCTTAATTGTGGTTGTTTGACTACAATAAGTTTGGGAGTGAGTTGTGTTCTTTCGTATTAAATGTATATTGTTGTCATCAGCAAAAGGCAGGTGAGTCTTATAAAAATAAATAGTAAAAAAAGCTAAAGAAAGGGAAATTTTACTTTCTTAGGAACGGTTCTAGTAGCACTAGGACTGACAATTATTGCTTCTTATCTAAAAAAGTGGGGATGAAGTAGATTTACCATTACTAGGGCCAAGAGACCTATTAGAGATGTGGAGCTGTCAGAACGATGGCAGGACATCCCATTGGGCCAGACGTTACTACAGTCAAGGAGCTCAGCAGACTCAATGACCAACAGCGCCTTCAGCCACATGTCTGCACAGGGCCTAAGATGTTCCCACAGCGGGGGACGGCCACTGAAGCAGGAAGACCTCTAAAAGCAGATTCCCAAAAGCAACCAGCATCAGCAAAGGCTATTATGCAGCTGAACTCAGTACAGATTAACACAGGAGGCAAAGGGGAAAAGATAATGGAATAGTCAAGGAATCCTGCACTCACATGTTTAAATGAAAAAGGCATAGAGTAATATATTAGCCAATAACAACAGTAGAATGATATCAACAACATAGCAAGAATTAAAGAACTGAACAGTCATGCACATTAGACAAATCTGAGTGCATGTGAAGAAGCTCCGAGGCCAGCGTACTGCTAAAGAAATCACTGACGAGACAATGAACTACTAGATGGAAACAAATATAGAGGGTCTGATGCTAAAGCTCGATTGTAGAACCAAGTCTCAGACCCGGACCTTGGGCCTGCATCTCGCCTTGCATTCGCCAGCTACTTCAAAATCTTCGAAGTCTGAAGCTTTTCACCCCTACCCTTTAAAACATGGGTCAATATGTTTTGAACCAAATTTAATCAACAGCCTTTTTTGGCCACTAAAATTTTGTTTACAAATTAACAAGCAGGGCCAAGTCTATGGCTACTTTCCTGCTACTGTGGTGGCGTTGATAGTTGCAGCAGAGACTGAACGGCCCACAAAGCCTAAAATACTTACTAGCTGGCCTGTGAGTGAAGGTTTCCAACCCTTCACTTAGAACCTTTGTTGAAAATGGATTACTTCAATAGAATTATCTTATGTGAAAAAGGTATTTAAGTTTATGCTTGTTCTGTGTATGCTTTCATTACTAAAGATATAAAATTGGTGTAATATAAAAATATATTTTAAAAATTATTCATAAAAGTAATTCCAAAAATATATGTAAAGTTTATTTTGGTTTGTGCAAGGGTGTGACTTTGGGTGTGATGGAAACTCTACCATATCGTATCATAAATGTAGGCGCTTACCCCTGACCTAATACAGTTTCTATTTTCCTAACATCTACAATAATGATGAAATATTTCTTTCCATGACTGAATAAATAGATCTCAAGTATTTCTACTCAAAGAATGATATGTCCTATGTTTTAGGATACCATAGAACTATAGGAGTGATCAAAGCCTCTAGTATAAAATATTGAACTAGGGATTATACTAAAAGCCAATTGTTAGTTTGCTTTTATGCAAGATTTGTGCCTATAAAAAAAAAAACCAACAAAAAACTATTTCCCAAAGGCTTTCAAAGTTTCTTCCACTTATATATGTACATGGTAGTTGAAGTGAAACTTTGCATAAAATAATGAGTTTTCTCTTAACTCATATTTAATTATTTTGTTTTGTTTTATATTGCCTTTTATTTAAGTTATTTATACAGGGTATGTTTTATGATTTTTTTTTGAGGCGAAGTCTCACTCTGTTACTCTAGGTTGAGTGCTATGGCATCAGAACTCACAGCAACCTCAAACTCTTGGGCTCAAGTGATCCTCTTGCCTCAGCCTCACAAGCAGAAGCAGTTAGGACTGCAGACATCTGCCATAATGCTCAGATAATTTTTTTTCTGTGTATTTATTCATTTAGTTTGAGTAGAGATGAGTCTCAGTCTTGCTCAGGCTGGTCTCAAACTCCTGAGCTCAAGCAGTCCACCCACCTCATCCTCCCAGAGTGCTGGAATTACAGGCAATTAAGCCTGTAGAAGCTCTGGAGCCAACATATTGTTAAAGAAATCACTGATGAGAAAATGAGCAGAGCTCAGCCTATACAGACTTGGGGAATTAAATTTGGAACCACTGTAATGTAGTATCAGTACTTTTAATTTTAGAATGAATTATACTTAATTTAAAAATTCTGATTGCGTCCAAGTATCCCGGCCTGGTTTTGTTTGACAACTTACACACTGACTAATCCAATTAAGAAGAGGACAAAGTTGGAGGCACCATCGTCTCCAGGCTGTACTGCCCCCGTGGTCTTCCAGCTGAGCCTATCTTTAGCCCTCACCCCAGGCTGTGTCTTTTCAAACAGGCAGAAAGCGTCACCCCTCTGCACCCAGCTACCTAATGGTTTCCTGGCTCAGCTAATGTAAAATCAAAGTTCTTATGATAACACATCAGACATATCCCATCCAGAATCATTGGCTCTGCCTCTTGGCTCTGTCTGGGATAATCGTTCCACAGAGGTAAGAGAACCTCACTTCCTCACTTTCTCAGTGGTCCCCTCTCTGGCCATCCCCATTCTCCATCCTGATGTTCCCAATCCTCTTTATTTTTATCTCTGCTACATTTCCCACCTCATATTCACTACATTTTATATATTTATGGTAGAGTCTGCTGCAACAGGGCATTTTCTTTACTTAGTGCTATATTCTCAGGCTCTAGAACTATACCTGAAGCATAGAAAGTGCTTAATCTGTATTTGTTAAATGCAGTTTGATAACTTAAAAATGGGGAACAGTAGTAAAGAGACCAGCAAAGTGTTGGAGCATCTGAGGTCCCTTGATAGTTATCACCAGGAGGTGAGGCACCCCTGCGGCCCACTGACGAATGACCAGAAGTCCTTGGTATCTAGAATGTACAAGAAATTTGTGGAGAATCTGACATCCCTGCCCCTTACTTACTTGACTATACTCGAGCAGGAAAAATACGTATTTTTATTTTAGCACTTAAAGTTGGCAACTATGTAAGAAATGGTATAGTATGCTCTTAAAAGATACTCAAAGAGCAGGGAAAACTCTAGCATGACTTGTTCTAATTTCACCAGGGTTAAGCTTATGCCCAATATGTTTTGATGTTCCTTATGCATTTTTTTGGATAACTAACAAAACTATTAAGAAAAGAGTATAATTGTGATAGATGGGTTAATCAGTTCCGTGTAAGCATTTCACATTGTATATCAAATCAGTACACTGAACTCCATAAATGCATCAATGTACACAGTTATGATTTAATAAAAACAAAAAATAAATTAAGGGAAAGAAAAAATACAAATGGAAATGAAAACTATGAATAACAAAAAGATTGACCATAGATATCATGAAAAAAATGCTTATAAGTAGTTCTTTTAAAGAACCACTGAGGTGGTTCTAAAGTCTGAGGTTCATCTAAAATTTATAATTTAATAACAGCAAGCACTTTTATATACTTGTCTTGCGCCACATGGACAAAAGCTTACATGTATAAGTACACTCCAGTGAAGTGGGTGTGCCATTATTTCCATTTTACAGATGAGAAAACTGAGGGCCATAGAGGTTAAATATCTCATCCAAGATCACACAGGAAGTAAGTAGCACACCTTGGCTTCAAACACAGGGAATTTGGCCTCAAAGTCTGTGCTTGTAACCACTGCAGATGCTGCCAATGAGGACACCCACCTTTAGTTTGTACAGGGACAGCCAACAAACAGTGGAGCAGGCGGGCCCTGCCCAGCTAATACACAGCACTGTGCCACCTGGGGCAGCCCCAGCAGCTCCTGAAAGACTCAGAACGAGAACTGGTCACAGATCCAAATACTTCAGCCTCAGAAACTCATTTCAGCATGGACATCTGAGTCCTGCAGCTGCTCTGCATGGCCTTTGTGTGGCCACAGGTGTTGGCTGTATGACGAGAGCACACAATGGTGGGTGACAAGGCCAGCGCAGTGGGGACTGCCAGCCCCGGAGGTGATGCCAAGTTTAGCACTGACAGTAAAACATATGCACGTGCCAACTTTCTTCTAAATGCATTTTTATTGAAGAAAAACAAAGTTGTCTTCTAAAAAACATCATCTGTGGATGGTTAAAGGATGATATTGGCATAAAAACGGTGGCATGAGCAGGCTTAAAAAATTAAAATTTGGTTTAAAAACTGAAGAAGATAAAGTGATGAAATCAGACAATTACATCAAGAAACTGTAATTTGAAGACAAAGTAAACAACAATCAGACTCTGCATATTTCAATTTTAAGAAGTCAAAGCATTGTGTAAGTTTTCATGTAATAAAATTCAACAAAGAGAAGAAATGGACCACACTCAAGTCCCTTTCTACAAAAAGCACACACCTGGTGTTTTCTAACGAACAGGTGCTCATATGGATCAGTATGAGTAAGTGATGTTTTGGGGCAAGGGGGCCTGAGCCTTTTTACTATGAGTTAAGTCGTTCCATTGGATTAAACAAACGTTCCTGGATGATCTATGTGTATCATGCCAGGCACATCTATGTATAAACTATACATTAGGGTAGCAAAGAGAAAAAAGAACACAACCCTTTTAATATTCAGGATACCAGGTAAGTACAAAGAAAATGTTGTAATTCAAAGAAAGAAGACCTCATATCAGATTTGGGACTAAGACAGACCCTAAGCAAGAGGTTGAATTCACATTGATGCCTGAGAAAGTTAAGGTGGGCTTTCCATTAGAGGAGAGGGAGGGCATTCTGAGCAGAGGAAATGAGGTGGGAATCTAAGAATCGACATGCCGGATGAGAGGTCCACGATGTCTGGAGCACAGGCTCAGTAGCACCAGAAGCTTAGAGTCCTCGTGAGCCAAGGGGTAAGGACGTGGTCTTGTTCTGCCTTCCCTGAGCTACATCAGGGATTGGCACGCCACAGGTGTCTGCATGATGTTAGGTGGAATGAAATGACAGGCTTTTGTGCAGATACCATCCTACAGTGTCAAACCCCGTTCCAACAGAGGCACGTGTGACACCGTGCAGAGTTATGGAGAGGGCAGGGGGTGCTGCTGAGAGAGCCAGAGGCGGCTTCAGAAGAGGTGACACAACCCGAGTAGGTCGTGAAGACTGACTAAGAGATTCCCAGATGAAGCAAAGGAAGGAGGGCGTTTCTCAGAAAGAACAAAGTACACGAGGGAGTATGATATATCATGCAAATAAGTTATCTCGGTAGATCTTAAGAGGAAAGGGCGTGTGATGGGAGACACTGGCAGGGAGAATGAGGCTGACAAGGCTACTTGAGACAATGAAGATTGCTCAGATCTGATCCTGGATGCCCTTAATTATGTGCCCTAGGCAAAGGGTAACCAAGAATTGTTTTAAAGTCGAGTAGTGCTCAGGTATAGGCCCAGTGGCTCACTCCTGTCATCCTAGCACACCAGGAGGTGGAGGTGAGAGGACTGCTTGAGACTGGGAGTTAAGACCAGCCTGGGCAGCATAGTGAACCCCCAGTCTCCACAAAAAAAGCGGGGGGGGGAAAGCTGGGCATGGTGACTCATGCCTGGGGTAACAGCTGCTCAGGAAACTGAGCCAGGAGCACTGCTTGAGCCCAAGAGTTGGGGGTTGCAGTGAGCTGTGATGGTTCCGTTACACTCCAGCCTTGGCACCAGAGTAAATGAGTAAATAAATAGAGTGGTGACATAACTAAGTTCACTTTTCAGAATTATAGCACTAAAGCAGTATGGAAAATGAAGTGGAGATGGGGAAAGTCTGTGGGCAAGGAAAAGCAAGGAGAATGTCACACGGGACACTGGAGCAAGTGGGAGGCGCATAGTGAGCCGTGTGAGGAGCTTGGGGAGGCGCATAGTGAGCCGTGTGAGGAGCTTGGGGAGGCGCATAGTGAGCCTGTGAGCGGAGCTTGGGGAGGCGCATAGTGAGCCGTGTGCAGAGCTTGGGGAGGCGCATACTGAGCCCGTGTGAGGAGTTTGGGGAGGCGCATACTGAGCCCGTGTGAGGGGTTTGGGGAGGCGCATAGTGAGCCCGTGTGAGGAGCTTGGGAAGGCGCATAGTGAGCCGTGTGAGGAGCTTGGGGAGGTGCATAGTGAGCCCGTGTGCAGAGCTTCCGGAGGCGCATAGTGAGCCCGTGCATGGAGCTTCTGGTGGGTGTCAAGTGCATGAGTTATCACGTGGCTCCCTGTGTCAAAGGTTATCATTTGGATTTAGACCAGATGTTATTTTAAAGATTTTTATCCCTGATTTAATTTAAAAGTAACAGAAATGAGATACGTACCATAGCTTGGTATGAGGAGCCCGTGTGAGGAGCTTGGGGAGGCGCATACTGAGCGCCTTTACATCCTTTAACACATGGATTCCTCCATCTACTATATATATATCTGTGCAGATAGATATAAAATATGTTAATGAGTGGCAAGATGCCAGTGTAAGTATCAATGCACACATTTTCTTTAAGTCAAAATGCATGGTTTAGGTCTGTGCTCCTTGGTGTACCCCCATGATACATTATATAGATCATAGGGGACAGAGTGCTCCGGTTTGCTGTAATTCATCTGCATTTATTCATAACATCCTGATGCAGGAGAGTTTAATCTGTGGTGAAGACTTGCTATTATCCCAACATCTTCAACATAAAGACTTTTGTCACAGGTAGATTCTTCTTTGGTTGAAGAAAAAAATTCCTTCTTAAAAGCCTTTTTAAAATGGGACATGACGTGTTGATCAGTATCTTTTTCCATTTACTGATGCATATTTTTGTCTAATTTTACATTTGACAAACCATAAAATTTCTTAGTTTGTCTACATACATTTTGTGTAAAGTAAATTTGAGTACTTTGTCCAATTTTCTCAGCTTTCCCCTCACTCACCCCAAATAACTCATTTATTTTAGACACTTCAATACACAGTGTAAGAGTGTCCTCCAGTGTAACACGAGTGTCTCCACAGACCCAGTTATCCCCTGACTCCTAGTTTCTGGCTTCCGAGTCGTCCTGGAGAAGACACTCAACAGGATTGCTTTGTTTCATGGCACACTGGCCGAGGCCCTCACTTTTGCTGAGCAATTATTTCCCTACTTAAAACCCTCTCCTTTCCCCCGAAGCCCTTCTTCCAAGTTTTTCCAGTTTTTACAAGTAACTAGCAGAACTTGACTCCCTTAACTCTCTGCAGATGAGCCTGCCTTTGCCGTTTAAGGTGATCAAATGCTATGACTATTGATCTAGTTCCTCCAATACACACGTTTTCATTCAACCATCAAGAAATAAATGATCCTTCCCTCCAAAGGAACCCATGTTTTCTCTCATACTCAAAGGTGTTTCTTCTTAATTATCCCTTTTCCCTCTTTGACCTCTTCCTCTGGCTATACGCATGACCAAAATTTCCTCAACCTGTAAACAATCAAATACTGTCTGTCACCTTTACACACCTGAATCACTGTGCTGAGTGGTCATGTTCATTAACAGCCTAGTCCACAGAGCTGGTCCTAAATCTTCTCTCCTTAGTATCTGGCAATTCTGGTTGTATTCATGGCCAATGTACAGAATTTAGAATCTTCAAAAATGTCCTTTCAACTGTGCACATTCAAAGGTGTTCATCTTCTTAGATTTCTCTTCGATCTCGACGCTCTTTTTGATGTGTTATGGTCCCATGCTCATGTTCAGTACTCAGTGATCTCCAGTGACCTCCGTGTTCGATCCTTACTACTCAGCTGCTCAGCTCTGCTCTCTCCACAATTTTCTTTGGGGCCAATCCTATTTATGCCGTTGTTCTAACCATGATTTTCATTCAAATGTTTTCCAGATCCCTATCTCCATATGAGCTCATGTTGAACTTTTAGTGCCTTTGTCAGACAAGTCCATTAAGAAAATATAATGAAAATATAATCATTTTTTAAATACATCATATATTAATTTACACAGCTCATATATGTTACCTCATGTTTAGGAACTATGCACTGTAAATAGGAGAAAAGAATCATGAGGTGTGGATTTTGGTCCAGAAAAAATAAATATACAATTGGCCCTTGAACAACATGGGTTTATACTGTGTAGATTCAATGATACGTGGATTTTTTTTTACACACATGTTGAAAATTTTTTGGAGATTTCTAACAATTTGAAAAAACTCTTAGGTGAATCTACAAAATAGTTGTAGATTTGCCTTATCATTCACTACCATAAAGTGTACACGAATTTATTGTAAAGGATTTACATTTATCAACACTTACACACATGTGTACAAGTCATACACAGAGCCATTCACAGCTGAGAGCAATGTAAACTGAGGCAAGGCTCAGGATGACGTCAGAGCTACAGAAAGCGCGCTGCGCCGCCGCACTGCGCAGCCATCTGCAGCCGCCTCCTGTTGCTGCCGGGCTAAACTCGGGCTGGGAGCTCGAACTCCACACCACCCCGACCATCTCTGCACCAACCCCGGAGCTCAAAAGTGATCTCTCTTGGTTTTTTGCATATTCTTTCTTTCTTTCTTTTCCTTCCTCCTCCCTTTCTCCTTTCTTTCCTTTGGCTCAGAGGACAATATTTATTATTATTTCCATTACAGAGAGCAGTGTACATTTAGACCAGTTTAGTGGCATGTTCTTCAGCTTTGGCCTTTTCTTTTTTTTTTTTTTTTGAGACACAGCCTCAAGCTGTCCCCCTGGGTAGAGTGCCATGGCTTCACAGCTCACAGCAACCTCCAACTCCTGGGCTCAAGCGAGTCTCTTGCCTCCACCTCCCAAGTAGCTGGGACCACAGGTGCCCACCACAACGCCCGGCTATTTTTTGGTTGCAGCAGTCATTGTTGTTTGGCGGGCCTGGGCTGGGGATTCGAACCCACCACCTTAGGTGTAAGTGGCTGGAGCCTTAGCCAGTTGAGCTATAGGCGCTCAGCCAGCTTCGGCCTTTTCTAGCTTGGCCAGGTGAGCCACAGATTTGGGACCCAGGACACCCCCTCCCCCACGACAGCGGATCGGTGGTCTGTGTGGTTGTGATGGGTCCCGACAGGCCCCGCAGCTCAGCCAGCGCCGCTCTGCCCCGACAGCGGCGCAGGTCTCCTGGTGCAGAGAGGGTTTTGCATATTTTCATCACGCAGACCTTGAATGATGCAATGAGACCCCCAGTAAGAGCCGGTAGAGATGCTCCACTGGACTGCAAGAAGCAGAGTCATGACCTTACAGGGAAAATGTTGACTGCTTGATGTGACCCGAGGCTCAGGTCTGTGTCTGCGGGGCCACCGTTCCCTAAGATCCGTCTCGTAAACAGGTGACATAGACTCACTGTACAGTCCTGGAAATGCTTTTCTCCTTCCTTACGGCTTTCTTAATAATACTTTCTGTCCTCTATCTTACTTTATATAAGAATACAGTTTAAATAACTGGACAGAATACCTGTTAATCCACGGTTTACATTGCCATTAACACTTCTAGTCAACAGTAGACTAGTAGTAATTAAGTTTGGAGGGAGTCAAAAATTATATACAGATTTTCAATTGCACAAGGGTGGGTGCCCCAACCCGTGCATTGTTCAAAGGTCAACTGTACATGTGTGTGTATATACATTTGTGGAATATATAATATATGCATACACTTGTATTTCTGTATCTGTAAAATTTTAACAAGAGGTAAATTTGTATATAGGATATATGGCTCAATCTTGTATTACTTTTATTTTTAAACTTTCCTATAAGTTACAGTTGTTTACAAATAAACATTATAAAAATGTGCAGCCAAATGCAATGGCTCATGCCTGTAATCCTGACGCTTTGGTAGGTGGAGGCAGAAGATTTGATTGCTTGAGGCCAAGAGTTTGAGACTAGCCTTGGCAACATAGTGAGACCCTGTCTCTATAGGAAATTAAAAAAATATATAGCCCAGCAGGGTAACATGTGTCTATAGTACCAGCTGCTCAGGAGGCTGAGGTGGGAGGATCATCTGAGCTGAGCCCATGGTGACAAAGTGAGACTTTGTCAAAAAAATTTTATAAAAATGTGGGGGAGGTGATGAAAGTTACACTGCAAACAAATTCGTAGTGCTAATGATATTTATTATGAAACAAGAAAGCTGAGTCAAATAAACTAAACTTTTAACTCAAGAAACTAAAAAAGAAACATTGTAAGTCTGAACATGACAAAATGAATTAAACAATCAGACAAGGACAGAAATTAATATACACCATTAACAAAGCCACGTGGAATGTTACGCTAACCATTCATTGCTGAATAGACCTGACTGCCTCCTTCATCTCCTGATTCCCCCTCCTTCAGTCTTTTTTAAAATTTATTTTCTATATGAGAAAATGCTATTGGGACACTGGTATGCTGCTTAGTTGCCATTTTAACTAGGACCTAAGAAAGTCTCAAGCCAGCAAGGATGATTAGTGGACAGACTCTGGACTCAGGGAATAAGAACAGACCCTAACACACCATGGAAAAAAAAAAAAAACAGGAGGTGGGGGGGAAGGACACCGGCTGCTTTCCAAGGGCTCATGGAAAGCTTTTTTTCACGTGTGCTTTCCTCGATGTTTTTCTATTGAAATTGCAAGTCTTTTTTTTTTTTTTTTTTTGAGACAGAGCCTCAAGCTGTCTCCCTGGGTAGAGTGCCGTGGCATCACAGCTCACAGCAACCTCCAACTCCTGGGCTCAAGAGAGTCTCTTGCCTCCACCTCCCAAGTAGCTGGGACCACAGGCGCCCGCCACAACGCCTGGCTATTTTTTGGTTACAGCCATCATTGTTGTTTGGCGGGTCCGGGCTGGGGATTCAAACCCGCCACCTTAGGTGTATGTGGCTGGCGCCTTAGCCGGTTGAGCTATAGGCGCCAAGCTGAAATTGCAAGTCTTACAGGTATAAGGTATGAGGTGGAGCAGAGGGCGAAAGATGGGACAAATCTAAAAGGAAAATAGCAGTGGTTCAAAAAAGGAGGTTGAACAGCTCTTTAAGAAATCTACAGGAAAAATAGAAAGCATATTTATTTCATATAAAGCAGTCAATCAGATTTAAAAAATTAAATAAAGCAGCTTTATAATAATAGAAGTTATAATATCAAAATCTTTAATTTTTTATAAATGAATATATCAAATTAACACACATAATTAGAAAAATAGTAAATATATTAAAAGAGTTTGAAATATACCCTTGGGCCAGGCACAGTGTCTCATGGCTGTAATCCTAGTACTCTGGAAGCCAGAGATGGGCGCATTGCTTGAGCTCAGGAGTTCGAGACCAGCCTGAGCCAGAGTAAGACCCCATCTCTTAAAATAAAATAGTCAGGCATTGTGGCCGGTGCCGGTAGTCCCAGCTACTTGAAAGGCTGAGGCAAGAGAATCACTTACGCCCCGGAGTGATAACACCTTAAATGATGAATCAAAGCTTCTTGAGATATAAATTTATAAACTAAATATTTTATTAAGCAGTAAAAGATAAAAATTAATCTGCTACATGTACAATAAAAACAGTACAAAAGACTTTTAAGACCTGTTAAATAAATCATAGGGTGACTATAGTTTACAGTAATCTATTATATATCCTAAAACAGCTAGAAGAGAATGATTCATATGTTTGCAGCACTAAGAAAAGACAAACATTTAAGGTTATGTATGTCCTAAGTATATTTATTTGATCTTTATGAATCTTACATGAAGGTATTCAATTATGAAATGTACCACTAAAACTATGTAATCTATTATGCATCACTAAAAAGTTGTTTAAAAAATAATTATGAGAAAGGATAGATTTGTGAAATAAAAAAGTAGAAATTAAAGGAAGATGGAAAAATATAAATGCCAATTTTAGTTTCTTCAAAAAGGCAAGTATGTTTTAACATTTCCTCTGAAAGTAGCATTAGTTTGTAGCTAACAGAAATAAATTTAATGGAGTATTGACTGATCCAAGAGAGATTATCGGTAAGAAGATGCCTTCTTACTAGAGGTTAAACTTTGTAAGGCTATAAACTTCAAATAAATATATTCCTGATCGAAAATGTATAGGAATATCAATAAAAGATAATATTATATATAAAAAATGAATTATAGTTAGGGAGTTAGTAAAAGATAAAGTTTCAGGTTGGTTGGAAATTTTTGGATTACATAATAAGTGTTGCTTGGTCATTTGGCTATTTGAGAAATAAAATTAGGCCCTTGTATCATATCTCTTATCATAATATGTATTATTTTCTATGACTGATGTAATAAATTACTTCAAATTCAGTGGCTTAAAACACCATCATTTAGTCTATTGCAATTCTGGATGTCAGAAAGAGAACTTAGTTTCAGTAGGCCAAAATCACCGTGTTGGCAGGACCACACCCCTCTGGATGCCCCAGGAGGGCCATTTCTCTGCCTGCTCCAGCTTCGGAGCTACAGTCATTGCATCCTGAAGCACTTGGCCCCTTCCTTCATCTCCAAGGCCTGATGTACAGCGTCACAAATCTCCATGTCCCATATCATGCACCTCCTCCTCTGTGTGTGCCGTCCCCTCTTGCATGATTCTCATAAGGATCCTTGTGTCACAGTGGGAGCCACCTGGGTAATTCAGGATAGTCTGCACAGCTCAAGATCCTAAATTTAATCGTATTTGCAGAAACTATTTTTCCATATCGGTGATAGTCACAGGTCCTAGAGATTAGGATCTGACTGTCTTCAGGGATCATTAATTAATCTACCATACAATACAGTAAATATTTAAATGTAAATCTGAAGACATGAGACGCTACATTTATTTATTTATATTTTGCTGAAGAAAATATAACTAACCATAAAAATAAAGGAAGATATGTAAAGGGAAAAGGTCAATGTGACAGGTAAATTTTTAAATTTTCTGTATGAAAAAATTGCTAGGCAAGTGACAACTAGGAAAAACCATTTCACAGTATGACAGGGAATTGATATAAACTGTGATCACAAGTCAATATGGAATAAATGAACCCAATTATAAAAATCTGCAAACTATATAAGCAGTCATTTCATAAAATAAAAATAATAGGGACAGTCAACAGATTCACTTACCAGAAAAGATCCTTTTTTTAATTAATGACACCCAGCTTTATCAAGGGTTTAGGAATGAAGCCCTCTGAACTACTATCCATGTTAGTACTAATTTGCACTAATTTTATTGTACAACTTTATTGAGAAAATTTGGTAATAGAGATTGAAGCCTATACTCAGAACTTTCACTTGTCAAAACTTTTAAAGGAAATAATCTTAAATTTGCATGAAGACAAATACTATCAATGCAATGAAGTAAAATACATTTATCACTATTTAATAAGAAATGACATGTTCTTTATTGAATTCTACAGCAGAGCCCAGCTAAGTATTCTATGAATAGTACCTGACAGAGCTATCATGAACTTTTTTTCCTATTTGCAAGATGAAGAAACTTAAACTCAGAGATGCAAAGAGAGATGCTCCAAATCGTGTAACTACCAGAGTGAATCACTGGTATTAAAGTAAAGAAAAGAGCAGTTCTACAGTAAAACCTGCTCGCTTAATTGAGGATGGGATCTTCATCACACTGTTATCATGAATTCAAAAAAAAAAACACTTCAATATGTGACACAGCATTTAAAAACCATATTACAACCATCCACATACTACGTAGAAATGAGAAATCATGTTTAAAAAAAATTTAGGAATAGGTCAAACTTGTCTCAGTATTAAGAAGGAAAGATTAGATGCCCAATAGTGTCTGCCTTGTGATGTGTGTGTGGACAGGTAGATGACAGACGGTGACGGGAATGATTCCTCCATAACCAAATGGCCCACGTGCGATTTCATGGAAATTCAGTGAGATAATTGATGTAAACTCGTTAGCAGAATGCCTGGCACATAGGAATGCTCGACAAACATGTACATCTCGGATGTCAGCTGGAGTCTCCTTGGTCTCCGAGGCCTGGAGAGAGGTTCTTTGAACCACCATTTCTGTGGTTTTCAAAGTCCCAAGGATTCTGGCACTGGATGTGCACGTGGCTGGGAGGAAGATGTGAAAGTCGCCTCTCACTAAACCTGTGTCAGTAGGATTGTGAAGAGCACACACAGACACCACCCGCGTAAAACAGTAACTGCTCTCCCTTCCCCCCAAACATGTCTCCAATTGTATTTTTCATAAACTTACATCAACATTTTCTACCACTGCCACACGAACAAGGGGTTCTCCTGGCACTGGATCCGCATGGCACCCAGTTTTATCCAAGAACGATGTGACCCCTTTTGGAGTTTTCAGTGCCAACCAACACCTAGTACACAAATACACACACTTAGACACACTCATGCACACGCAGAATGCTATAACCACACTCAAACACTGTGAAAAGTGCTTCCTCCTGGCAGTGAGTTTATAGGTGGCCTTAGTTTTTTTCATTTTTCTCAATTTTAAGACTCATTTTCAATGAACATGTATTGCTTTTATAGTAAGAAAAAAATGTTTTAAAAGAAAGCAATGTGATATTTAATAAATTTAAGGAGATATTCTTTCAAAGTGCATGATTTTCTTGTCATTTAGTTCTATGCTCCAGTTAGCTAGAAATCTTTATTTACATGGGGCCATTTGTAACATGGCCCAATAGTGTCAGGCAGATGACAGGGAGAGGGCGTATCATTCCCCAGGGAGAAGGAAGATTCCAGCTATTTCATAGTCCTCTGTCGTGCCTTACATGCTCATGTTTTAGTTAAATAAAAGCTGTAATCAGCTGTTAAAATAAGTTCTGTTCATCTTAACAAATGACTATTCAGGAAAATCTTTGAAGTTGTTTTAATGGTGCCTAAAATAATAGATTCTCCAAACAGTTCTTTTTTTTTTTTTTAAATTATACTCTCAAGTCCTATCAGGCTGAAGCATAAGTTCATAGAAACAGGGCAGAGGAGCTGGAGAGCTCAGCTTACCATTACACTGAGTCTGTTTCACATGTCGAACGGAAAACCATCCACCTCCATCATTTTACACAGAAATAGCAGATGTACAACGTCAACCACAAAAACGTGACGTTGTAGAACTCTTCAGATGGAAAGAACGGAAACCAACTGCAGCTAGCACTCGGGGGGCTTCATAGATCTTAGGTTAGGAACACAAAGGGACTTTAAGAAGGGAAAGAGACCAAGAGTTGAAGAACCCCCCGGCCAGACAGCAGAGCGACCCCCTTCCCATTCCCTCTTCTCTTCATGTTTTCACACGGTCCAGCGTCCTTGTATTTCAGGGGTGGCTCAAAGAGAGCTGCTCTGCAAATCCTCACTGAAATGCTAAGATTAAATCTTAGTTTTTATCCAAATTCTAGAAAAGAGAATTCCATTGGCCTAAATTTGGTAAAGAACTCACCTCGTCTGCACAACTGAAGACAGTAAGTTCCCTCCATGTAGTCCTGAGTTCAGCTTATGGATTGAACAGTCACAAAAGGGGATCATGGTGTACCAGGCACAAGTCCCTAAAGACACCCTTCGCCCCTTGACAATTGCTTCTCCAGTTTTCTGATGTTAAGTATAAAGAAATTATTAAGGGCACTAAGTAAAGGGGGAGCTATTTAAAAACACCAGTTAACTATAGGAAGGTTTTATATAAGATCCCATCAATATTACATAGGTTAGATCTTAGTTCACACTCCATTTATGTGATCATGGTAAGCTAAGCATGAAACCTAACCACATTTATATGCAATAGCTCACATTGATGGATTATGAAAAGTCAGTCTTTTCCATTCAGTAGCAACTATTGCAAAGCTGTGGAATGGCTTCTTTCACTGGGGCATAACACACCAAAGGAATTTCTTAAAAATGTAAAAGAATTAGAATGATGGAATTACATAGCATTGGATGGTTCTTAAAGAGGTGAGTTGCAACCCAGGGGGCTTTGTGGAGGACACAGACCACCTACCGCAGTGGTCTCCTCTTGGTCATCTCACTTTTCTTGTTTTTTGAGGTCTCCTCCTTTTTACGACCTGACGTCATTATTTCATTACCTAGACTATACACTTCCCCACATGATACGGGGTCTGCTGTTAGGAAAGAAAGAACAGCAACAGACTTGAATAACTAACTCTACACAGTACCTGATTTTTTAAGGAGTCTAATAATCTGGTAAATTAATTATAATCTCTGTTTTGTAGGATGAAACTATTATTCAACATCACAACCCGTAGAGAGTACCTGTGTCTGTGAATAGGATATGCAGTCTGGCAGATAAACTGGCTGGTTCTCCATCATGCTGCAAAAGAAACATAGCTCACATTTCAAATTCTGTTTTTCATCTTGCCCTTATTTCATTTTTAGGTGTTATATATAAATAAGGACAAAACTCTTTAAGTATTCTAAGATGAAAAGTATTTTAAATGTAGATATAAACTAAATGAAGAAATTGTTCTTGTTGAAAGCCTCACTAAAAGTAATGGCCCTTTCTTTTTGTTCTTCTTATTTCCAAATTGATGTGTGAATTTGTTTTAGAAGTACACAAAATGAAATAAAAGAAAAATAACCCTAACCATACTTCAACACTGAAAAATTATGCCCATTCGTCTGCAGGGAGCTCGGTGTGCTCAAAACACTCGCATTGTCTCCTGACTTCCAAAAATTTAACTGTCTTATTTCCCCCGATTTGGGCAGTTCAAAGTGACAAACGCAAATATCAGAATGCTCCTTGTCATGCCTTTCTGTCACACACTCAGGCTGAAGTTGTTCAACCTCTAACTCGTGTCAATGTTATTTAATTGACATTATCAGTCATCATTAAGATATGACTCAAGTTCAGACAGTGAAGGACAAAAATAATGACTTGATTTTTAAATCCATTTCAAAACTGATCCTGTATTCAAATTGCTACTAACTGCTGATCTTTATTTGTGCTGATTTAATTTTAGGAACTCGAACATTTGCATTTGTCTATCCCAATTTAATATTTGCTAGAAAACTCTTTGGAGATGTTGACATCAGTCAGATATAATATTTATTTCCTCCCTGGACGCTTTCCTGCCATTGCCTTGTTTTTCTAGTGCTTCTGGGGACCACATGGCAGCCGGAAGTTCCCATTTGTGTACAAATTCTCCAACACAGACGTCTTACCTGTGGGCCTCCTGGTGGGTCTGCTGTTTTTATTCATCTGTATAGGCCCTTTTCCTTTTCTATTTAACAATTTGGACTTTAAATTTTGTTTTTCTCATAGATGAAGTTTCTAGATAAATTGCGAACCTATTTCCTTTTTATTTCGATTCACACTTTCCAGGGGACATTCCATTTTATGTTGGTGATAATTCCGCTGCTGAGGGAAAGCAAAAGTTAATGCGCTTTGTAGAATTAGTTTTAGTTCCTAAAGGGAAAAAATGTGAGCTGCTTGCTTTTCTCCCCCTCACAGCGAGGTGTAACTCAATTCACGGTGCTTTTGCAAATCACATACATCCCTCACAATAATCAGATACACAAAGGTAGGCGATGTAATTTCTGCTTACTTTCAGAGTTCTAGTGAACTCAAGAGTAAATCACCCCAGGTGGCCTGGAGAGAGTGGTTTAAAAAGGCACCCCACCCACCCACCCCCCAAAAGGGAAGCATTTAGTCCTTCACTACAGATTTGTTTATTTTACAAGCCACAAAGGGGTATTGGGCTTTTTGAAGAATTCAGATTAAGGATTCAGAGGAGACAGTACCCCTCTGTTAATTGCAAAATAAACAAATCTGAAGCAGAAGATGGTGCCTAGGAGAATTCATCTTGTTTTCCAAAACACAGATGAAAGCTTGCAACTTGTTCCCCTTGCTAAATTTAAGACCTGTGTGATGGGCTCAGGGATGACAAACGTGGCCCGGGTCTGCGTTGTCTTATCTGTTCCCTTATCAGGATCCCTTGACACTCCCAGTGCAGAGGTCTGTCCACGGAAAAACCTGTCTGGCCTGCACTTCCTTCCCTCGGGTGTTCTACACCTGTGCCAGTTAATCTTACAGATTCATCGGTGATAATTTTTTAACACATAATTCTAAGTAAATGTGCAACCTATGAAGATATATGTCTGATGTTAGTTTCTTGAAACAAAATTCCATATTTCAAAGTTTTCATACTAATACATTTTCGAGTTCTTGAGTCTTAAAATGTGTATGTTCATTTCATTATAATAGAAAATTAGGCAAGGCTTATGAGGGAGTCTCTTATAACCGAATAGTGCATGATTTCATTCTGTCTGTCCACATGTGAGTTTTGTTCTCCTGTCCACTGCATCAAATTACAAAGCAAAGTTATGGAGGTCTGTTCATAAGGTGAGGGTTCTCACGCTGGGGTCCAGGGTCTCCTGGAAGCCTGAAGATACTCTTTGGGGTGCCTTGCTCCCCAGGTTTATAAGAAGCACAACCTTAACCTGAAAATGGAGTCAACCAGAGAAGGGCTGGGGTGGATTTAGGCACTTTGTAGATGGAGCTTTGGGCCCTTCTGGGATCGCACCCAGGAGCTGTCCCCTCTTCTTCTGTGTAAGCCCATCGTGACTTCACAAAGAGGAAGCACAATGCTAATTCTTCATAGAAAATCAAGAGATTTGGTTCACACAGACCTGCTCACACTTACTGACTGGTTACTTAACTTTCTAGATCACTGATAAGATTGAGGATTGAGAGAAATACAACAAATGTAATGTCATATTGATATGTAACTCAATACCAGCCCGCCATAGATGCTTAACAAAGGCTATGCCTACTTCACTCAGAGGTGAACTTAAAGTTGAAATATAAATTCTCTGTCTTTACCTATATAATTTGTGCTTCTCTAGAAGAAAACTATGAGTAAGGTAATTCAAGGAGAAATGTCTCTTACTGCGTCTCTTTTCTTTTTCCCTATAAATATGCACGTATATAACTGTCAATGAAGAAAAGAAAACAGACATATTAGTTTTACCTCTCCTGTGGACTAAAAGGAAATTTGAGCTCACCAAATAGGAACAGTTTAATGCGTGCAATTCTCAAATACTTGAGAACGTCGAAATACAAAATGAAGGGAACACGAAGTCACATAATCTCATTTCCAGAGTCACTTTCCGTCTTAGCCCCACACAGCTGTTACACTGGGAGTTATCCAATTGCACACAGATAGATCTCTTTCCATTCATTCGGATAATTCTGAATTCCATTCAGAGGCAGCATAATGCCAGTGCAGAAGGAAAAAGACTCAATAACGGTCATCCTGAGGAAGGGCGCCACCAACTCGAGCAGCTGCTCGCCAGAAACGTCACCCAGCCCCCTTATAATCCACGTGTTTCTTCCTGACACAGATGAAATTCCAAATGACATTGAATAGTTTTTGCTCATAAATAGTACTAAAATATTTTATGAATTGTGCTATTCAAAAAATGGCAGACCTTGAAATAAGAGAAAAACAGCATCTGGATGTGTATATCTAAGGATCTCTATGTGTCTGTGTGTTGTGTGTGTGTGTGTGTGCATGTGTACATATATATACATGTATATTAATATATGAGTACAATTCTAAAGGTTGACAGGCAGAATTATTTTTAAAAAATGCACCAACATTCAGCTTCACATTTCTCAACTATGAGAAGTTGTATTGAAACAGATGGATACTTTTTGAGTGTTGATTTAAATGTAACAGAGTTATTAGAGCAGGCTGGAGTGGAGTGCAAGCCTGCCTGGACTTACGTCCTGACTTTGTCTCCTATACCTGTGTGACCCTGGTTTGCTAAATCTCCTTGTACCTTAGTTTCACAATACTCAAGAGACAATGCTATTTTCCTTACACTGTTGTTTTGGAAGATGAATTGAGTCCATCTATGAATAGGGCTTCAAATAGCACCTGAGTCATTATGAGGACTAGGTTAGTTATATACATAGTTGCCTTTGTTAGTATTATAAACTTAATCGCACAAATTCCTATAATGTTTTAGAAAATTAATTACAATGTAACTTTTCAGCCTTGTAATTAGAATCAAACCATTTTCTGTTGACTCAGCTTTTCTCTGTTTTACATACAAGTGTAATCAATAGCTATTCAAAATTTCCTGTTCTTAATAAAATATTTAGGTCAGTGTTCATTCTTGAATAGGAACATTTCACTGTCTAAATGTCATGCATCTCCTAATTGGAGCGATAACCTTTCTCATCTTTGTGATCCTGTAGCTAGGACAGTTAGTACGTGTTGAATGAGTGACAACTATTTAGTAAATAGAGGATTTTTAGTAGTGAACAGACTTAGGCTTTGGGGGGCAAATCAGTTTTATTTCTATTATACCAGTAATAAACTATTAATTTCCCACT
Organism: Galago senegalensis; assembly: GCA_963575145.1. NCBI lineage: Eukaryota > Metazoa > Chordata > Mammalia > Primates > Galagidae > Galago > Galago senegalensis. Next base: position 11,454 of record CAUYTI010131519.1, on the reverse strand, counting down.
AGTAAATTATGCAAAGTTTAAATTTCACAAGTGTCTCTTGCATTCCAAGTTCTAAACATACTGTCCTCCTTGTCAAGCAGTTAGCTGGTATAAATAAGAACTGTGTTATGAGAAAAAGAAATGTAACCTCTTTTGCAAAGAAAAAACAATTTTTAAGCAGTCAAGGTCACTTACTAGGAAGAATACAAAAATGATTCTCACATTGGAGATTCTGATTGAGTGGGTATGAGGTGAGGCCCAGCAATCTGCAGTCTTAGGCCATCTAGATGATTCTGGATACCATGGTCTGGGGAACAGTGAAGAAATAATAATAAAGTCTAACATGTATTGAGCCCATGCAATGCTCCAGCTACTATTCACATGTTCTAGATAAATTAACTAATTTAATCCCCCAGCACACCTTTGTTGCAGAATTCAAACATAGGCAGTCTCTCTCCCTAGTGTGGGTTCTTGCCGGCGCATACTAAGATGTAAGTTATGGGGACTCACATAGTCGGGAAAATCAACTAGTCTCTGCAAACTTCAATTTCCTCATTGGCAAATTCAAAATTTATTCATTTGGGAAAACAAATACATGAGGTACAATTCACGAATACATACTAAAAGTGTTTTGTACCTACATGTAAATATGCATACATTGATTATTGCTATTAGACTGATCGCTTATATCACACTGAAAGCAACGTATTTTGTATCAAATGAGGAATAAGCAAGACGTTAGAAAAAAGACAGAGTGAAAAAATGAGCAAACAGAATATTGGTCAGGACTGATTGAAATGATTGCTACAAAGTACCAAAGGGACATAACTGCTTCTCGATAAGTCATGACAAGTCATCACTATTAGACAGTTTTAAAGCATGAACCAGGCATGGATTGATGGAGTGTGAAATGTTAGTGTTTTTCAAATTACAGTCCTTCCTATGGGAAATAGATTATAAATCAACGCGTGGTCATATCCGTAAGGTTATGTGACAATAATAAGTTACCTATATCACCTTTGACATCTGATAGATACCCACCGTTAACTGCTGTTATCTGCTTTTTACTCTGGTACTAAAATTAAATAATTAAAACACAAGGAAAGGGTGGTGAACCCTTAATTTAACCTGCCAATGACATCAGTTGACTAATTGATGAGGATAAAAGTGTTTATGCCTAGAATGGAACTTCTGCTGTTGGCCAGCAGTTTATGACAATGTTTTTTGAAATATCCATGACCCCTTTACAGCTCTGAAGATCACATTATTGAATCAAATCTTCTAGCCCAGAGGATTACCCCGAGCCATGATGGAAGTGAGGCAATAAATTCTTTGTAGGTTCATCATTATAACAGATTTCAAAATTGGATCATTAGAGCAATATATATTTTAAATCTCAGTGTGTTATTTGTGAAACATTTAGCTTTACTCTTAAATTTCTTATGTGAATTCTTTAGGGAAAGATATCACACTGAACAGAATGTAAACCTGGGGTATAATCATTCATTCATTTAACTAAAAATGATCATGTACTGATGTCGTATCATGTATTGTGCTACATTCTAGGGATTAAAAAATAAATATGATGTAGTGCGTAGTACACTAACATTCTCTTCTAATTCAGTAGGGAGAAAATTTGCTCCCAGGCAAGGTCTTTTATGAAATGCACCTAGTGGTTTTCTTTTGGATTTTTTTTTTTTGGGGGGGGGGATATCTGTTGTGGGGTTGTGGGTTTTTTTGTTTGTGTTTTGGTTTGGGGATTTTTTTGTTCTTGCTTTTTTGTAAGGTAAGCTTAAAAGTGACAACGCTATCACTCTGTAGGAGAAGCTCTGTTAGAATCTTAATTTACAAAACAGTGGTTTTAATTGAACCACCAACAATTCCGCTGTGAATTAGACTGTAAAACATGCTGTTATGGGGCATCACCGACTTTCAGAAAGAAGCAATGGACTCCCCCAAGCAGAGAGAAATCTCCTTGAGTGAGGAGGTCACAGAAAGCCATCAAAGCCAACACCACCTGTGGAGATGGGCATTGTTCTCTGAGCCAGCAAATGGAAACAAGAGCCAAACAAACGCATGCTTCCTTGGTGTACACTTGAGACTTTACCGTGGTTTCCATTCCTGCTATTCTAGGAGAGAAAGGAAGAGATTCTAACCTGGTAGGCCACACCAAAGATATGATTGAACATTAATTACAGTTCAATTCCAAAACTGTTCAATTCCAAATCCCTTTCTCTATGTATAAAAACGTCTGAAGGTATTTGATTAATAAACTCCTACTCACAATAATTAAAACATTGTTTTATGAATCTTTATAATGTAAATTCGAGTAGGCACAATAAATGAGCAGTAGTGATTATTTTTCTCCAATCAATTAAAGGTACATAAAGCCGTCATTTGGTTAGGGCTCTGGTAGACCCTGCAAAGTATACAGAAATCATAAGACACTGTTGTTGCAGCCAGGGAGTGTAGAAAAATATAAGACAAGGGAAACATTTCACAAATAAGACAAGACAGTGTGAAAGGGTGAAGAATTCTATACAAAAATTCTGCTCTACAAGGAGACCTGATGGAGACTAGGAGAATCTTGTATTACTAATATCATACAAGGTTAATATTTAAAAGTGTTGTTTAAGTACTGTTCATTTCTAGAATAAAAAGATGAATTTTGACAATGTCCCTAGTTTTAGATTTTTTATTTCACTATTTGTTTTATTAGCTTTTGCACTGAAAATATGATGTCTTCAGAAAAATCTGATCCTGTCAAAGAATAAGAGTAGATTGACAACCCCCATTGCAAAGAACAGCTTCTCCCTTCAACTTAAGGAAAGCCACGTAGAAGTGGTCCATGTGTGATCGGCAAAACTAATGCTGAACACCAGTTTTGATTGTAAAACAGTGTTTAATTAAAAAATTGATGTTGATGACCACATTCCCCCCAAATTCATTTTTTGCAATTACAAAAAATGACTTTTATTCTAAGCCAACCAAAAAAAAAAAAAACTATATGTGATCGGTGTAAAATTAAGAGAATTAAGAAATTCTGAATTTTTTTGATATTTTTGACATTCTGCAAAATTAAAATTGATACCTTCAATGAACAGCTACAAATATCCCTGTAAGTAAATGGTAGGGGGAAAAAGTTTTTGACTATTAGCCAATATCTCCAATATTGAGTAGATGAAAAACCAGAAAAATCTTATAGTTCTGGTAAAATAGATCTCTATGAAGACTATCCAGTGACAAAAAGATTGTGCTACAAAAGTTGAATAACTCCTGCTAGAATTCTCAAGTTCAAGTTGTAGGGAATTAGGCCTTAGAACTAAAATATCTACAACCAAAAGTACAAGTTAGACATCTCTAGTGGCACACAGTAGATAAAAGTATTGAATGGGTTCTACCCTCTTTCTGAAGATAAAAGCTGACCAGAAGACAAACATTTTGAAACAGAGAATATAAACTCTGTCGCATTTGTAGCCTTACAGATAAAAACTGATACAGAAACTATAAAAGCCAGAAATGACAAAATAGATGTTATTTCCTTGATATGATGAAATACAGGCCTGCAAAAATAGTAGTATGCTTTCAATCTAGTGGGATTGCAATAATGTAAGTTACCAAGAGTAGAATCTCATCAGTGGGTCAAGGTTTAGCTTAGATCTCAGACTCCTAAAAGAGTTTTCCATGACAACTGAAGCTTCCACTGATTTTTATCTGAAAAATCCAACACTAATTGCAATATTTATGTATTCCAAGCAAAACCCATATTTAAATAAATACCCAAAGTGTTCAGAGACAGGAAGTATGTGTCCTTCTGCTAACACTTTGTTCTTGGAATGTGATCTGCCCTGGTGCTGGATCCAAAGGGCCATTAATTAACTTGCCCTGTGATCAGTGCCAGCTCTATTTCTTTGGGCCTCAATTTTTCAGCTGGAAAATTACTGGAGTCAGTCATACCTCTGACTAATTACAGCTCCAACAATCCAGATTCTGTTATCTTATTTCTGTTGACATTACTTAAAAGAAGAACACAAAAAATAATATTCTGACTTGTTGAAGTGAGATTTAAGCTTACTCAAGCAGATTCTCTAAATGAATGTCTTTAATTTCATTGTTGCTCAGGGTGATTTTACTGATCAAAAGAAGCAGCACCAAAAAAAAAAAAAAAAATTGCTAAGTGAAGTCATTGTGGTATTCTTACCAGTCCTAAATGTCAATTTGAAGAATAGGCCGCTTCTTGTGAAGCACTCCTATTTAAACAGAGTGGACAGCAACACTGATGGATGGCCAGGGCAGTGTGACTCACACAAGGGGACTCTATGCTTCTGCGAGTGAAGGGGAAAATGCAGGATCTTTTTCTATCACTCCTACACAGCTATGAAATGCCGCTCAACACGCAGAACCGTCCACCAAAATCCAAAAGCAGATAGTCCGTTCTCCCTCCACCTGCGTGGGTCAGAACCCCAGGCTGGGCGGGAACTTCTCCAGATTTCTTTCTTCTGTTTCCCTTTTTACATCCTCTTACTATACACACTGTTTCCTCCAGCTAACCTGTCAGAGAGACATCTGTTACCTTTACAGAAGCCAACGCACATGGCTGTGTGTCACGCTTCCGTTATGCACTGCCAGGACTGGAGCAGATCTGCAAACTCCTTAGCTCCATCAATCACTAGGAGCTGTGTGCGAGGCCTGCCCCCAACTCCAGACACCAGTAGCAGGTGACCCGTGCACTTGGCTGTCTCCTCCCAGGCTGCTAAAATGGCACGCTGCCCCTCAAGCCCCCTTGCCAGTTCTTACCCTGCCCTGTCAAACGCAGAGGATTAGTAACAAAAGGCAGCACCAACGAACCTTCGTGCCCTTCGCCCTCCCCCCATTACTCCTTCACCTTTCTGTCTCCAACCAGGAGACTGAAGCCGTTAGATACAGTGGCACAAGTTGAAAACGTGGTGGTGCAGGGAGGCCTCCGTACGTGTTTGCAAGACAGAAGGATGACCGACCACTTTACCACTGACACTGAAATGTCACACTTGCACGTAGTAGAAGAGTCTTCAAGACCCAAAAAGATGATGACGTAAGGGGCCATCGCGTCCGGGATCGTGTGTGCTCGCACTTAGGTTTCTACAGTTTAGGGTTTGCTGGCTTCTCTGCCCTGGAGAACCCTGCCTGTCCATTGCAAAGCCCCCTTGGTGTCCGCAGCATTCTGCTCTATTGGTCCTGCAGCGTCTGCGTCAGCAGATCCAGCGGCCTCTCCAAGCGTCGCCCTCCCGCCGGGCGGATGATGAGCTCGTCGGATCCAGGCCCAAAGTGCTGAGGGAGCTTCCAGCACAGATGGCCATCTCGCTGATCATGTCTGAGGATGGCTTGTTCTTTCTTTTTTTCTAAATTGGCTCACTCAATACAGAATATATGAGAGGCAGTTTGGTCTGAGCCAACAATCACAACAAAAACATTGAAATATGAACCAATAGTGCTGCTTTAAAAATCCCAAGACAATCGTCCAAGTAAAGATACTTTCCACCATGGTGAAGAGAAATAATCGTGGCCTGTGTTTCTATGTATATTGATATTGACAGATCCGAATGAGGTCTGCTTTGTTGGGTGGTCTCAAAAAGTAAAAATACAAAACAAGGATTGTGCCTTTAATACACACTATTCTTCTATAGAAGACATGGGAAGTGCTTTTACAGTCCGTTTATTAGAGGTGAGAACTATACAGTGGGCTGCCCTCTCCACTGTGAAGGAAGCTGCCTCCACCTCCTCCCGACTGCTGGGTGTGTTCGTCTTCACCCGAGCGCCCTGAAGGGCCAAGTTCAAGCCTTGTTCAGTCTTCTCAATTAGCTGGAACACGCATCTGTACAAAAACTGGATCCTGGTGATATCAGCCACTCAGTATTCCTTTCAGTGTTCAAAAGGAGCCATGTGGCTCAGCTCGTAAATCTGTTATCATAGCAAAATGATGCATTCAGAGTCCCAGACACCCAGCAATGTGAATTTTGCTGTTGGTTGAATGTTAACTTCCATTTGAAGTTAACTTTTAAATTTAAAAATTTAACATCAAAATGAATTTCACTTGGGCAATGTTGTAACTGTTCTATAATGATAAAGCCAGGTTTCATCCCGGGATGGCCAGAGGGCTGGGAGACTCTCAGGGAATGTCACAGGACACAGCTGGTTTGCATGAAACTGATCTGATACCAGCAGAAATGAAAATACAGGCGGCAACGGCTCTTCCCCTCAGATAGCTGGATTCTTTTAAAAAATTTCATACGTGCCACATTAATAACAGCTTTCAAAAAAATTTTCAGGAACCTCAAATAGTAAAATTATGCTTCATTCTTCTCATATCAAAAGCAGAAACAAAATTATACTGAACTCTGTAATGACTATTAAGTTTGTAAGATGAAAGTCAAAACCAGTCTGCGGAATATGGTAAAGCTGACATAAGGTAAGACATAAACCAACACCAAAAACTAAAACTGACATTATGTTAAAAATATTTTAAGCATATTCAAATACAAAAAGTAATTTGCAAGAGGAGCAGGCAGAGTCAAGTAAGCAATTTATTTTGCCTAATTTTATACAAGAGAATTCCAATGAGAGGAAAATGTATGACATTGACGGTAAAAACAAAATCCTTACACCCTGCAATTAAAATTTTTGCATATTTGTATCATAAGAGGCATCATTTCTTGTAGAGTTTTTGTTAAGAATAAATTATGTTCTCTTCATGTGGAAAACAAATGCAACTCTTAATCCTAAGATACGTGGTTAGTGTCCCAGCAAACATCTCTGCGTTGGAGGTGTAAGTTTTTAAAATTAGCAACACATATTTTAACATACCTGAAAGTGTTTTCTTATTTCTTCCTGTAATTATCCGTAAGAGGAAAGGCTATCCATGTCTTTATTCTTGAATCTATCAGTTTAATTTTAAATTTTAATTAAAATTCTTATCTATATTGTTCAGTTCAATAAATATGACTTAATGGGTTAAGATGCTGCCTTTGATTAGCTTACAGTTTAGAGCAGGAGACAGACAGTCAATGAATACTTAATGCTGTAATGCAGCTGGGCTGATCTACACCAGTTTGCCAAGTAGAGTTGGTCCAACATGCAGACACAGGCTGTGCATCAGCCCCCTTGTATACTCAGAAACTCAATTATTGACATGTTAAACGATACACTCAAAGTCATATCAGATTTTCAAACTTTGTCTTGTTTGTTTTCTCTTACTGTTTAACAATTTCTCTTATTGTCTTATTTAAGGAAAAGTGCACAAGAAAAAATAGATTCTTGTGCCAACAGGCTACTAGATCTCATAGTCTCATTAAAAACACTTTGGGTCAGTTCAGAAAACAATTATAAAGAACCACCACTTGCTAGGCACTGTGCTGTCTCCTGGCGAGGTAAGTAAGATGGGCCTGCCCCTCCCTGAAGGTCCTGGGTTAGACAAAGCAGATGTGAGCCAGTGCCAGCAAGTATCTTGAGTGCTTACCCATGTCTGCGCCACTCCCCTGTGTTTAAAGTTGTAGACAATGGCTAGGTCACCACACAGCTCCTGCCCCACCACTTCCCCAGGGCCACAGAGGCAGAGGGAGAGTGCAAGTCAAGTACTGGGAACATCACACCTAGACAGGGTCCCCGCTGAGTCTCTCTCTTGCTCCATCAGAGAATCAGAGAATCCCACAGTAGGAAGGTCAAAAAGTACAAATCATGTCACTTTTTAAAGGGTTATGAGAGCTCCAAAATGCAAGACTCTGACCCTTCCAGAATAGGGGAAGAGAGGGTAAATTAATAGGGTAAATTTTAGACATTCTCAGGCAAGAGTAGATATTCTCAGATTGGACAGCCTCCCATGAGATTGTCCTTCCTGCAGGAATTTGGAAGCCATGCTTCAGGGAGTAGAGCATGGTCTGATTGGCTGAGGAACTTTAAGTCTAGCAGTCCCAGAATTGCAGAGTTTAGGGGAATGGATAGACGGGCAGATCACTTCATTCCTGTCTGTCAACTGTCCAAAAATAGAGATAAGCCCAATGTGCTATTTGAACACCAAAAACGGATTTCCAGCCACAGTGGGGAGGAATGGGAAGACCCCCTCACAGAGTAGGTAATATTGCAATCTTGAAAAGTTAGTAGTTAACCAGGAGCACTGGGCAGTCGTGGAAGGAAGAATTGCATGACCAGTTATGTGGAGCTGTAGGTATTATAATTCTGTGTATTAAGGCTCTCCAAATATAGCCAGTAGATCTGACAATGTCTATTTCAAAGAGCAGTGACAGTCAGTCTCAATTTTTTAAATGATCTCTCTGTCTACCAATTAATTCAAAATTCCAGTGCCTGATTAAAAACCATTATAGTAGGTGTTTGTAGGTACTTTGCAATGCTCTTAAAAGACAAAGCAAAAGTGGTTCCTTCAAGTTCATAAAGCATATGGGCATCCATGGTGTACTAGGGCCTGCTTTCTCTCCCCTGGAATGAAGTCCCCATGACCCAGAGTTTTTGTCTTGTCATTCACAGCTCTGTGGGTAGCAGGGGCAACAGGAACCATTACAGATGTACACACGTGTATCCATACACACAAGGAGAGTTGATGGTTGTGGGATCGCTATACAGCTACACAGGAACAAATAGTGTTTAGTAACAAGGCTGGAAACTGTCCAATGGAGCTGACGCTCTGGTATAGGGATTTTAACCTGGGATTGGAGGAAGGCAGTTAAAAACTCCCTATAAAAGGAAAAAAAAATACATCTTAATTACATCTTGATTTTTCTTAACCTGTAACATAAATTTAGCATTAAATTAATGATGAATATAGGCCATAAACCATAGGGGAATTAGCAGAACCAGGGACTTTGCCAAACATTAAAAATCACAGATGATGTGATACCACATCTCAATCTTGCCGCTATCTGAAAATACCATTTTTTGCCCATCTTGTTTTTTAAGTCGTTTGTTATGGGCATGCCATTAGGTTTTATTAGGAAATGCATTAATAAAGAAGTGAGTATCTCGTGCTATCATAAATCCAGGTTTAATACGTAGAGACTGAATTTCAGTGGAACTGGTTTCTCTGCCCGGTAGGCCTGTGTAATTTATTTTATGCATTTAAAAGCATTGCTGTGATGGGGGAGCTACAGACTTCGCCAGCATGCTAAGTAGGCTGATGATACCAGAAATTGTAAGGATTCCATTCCAAGGGGGAGGGAAGATGTTAATTAAACAAATGATGGTTGTTCAATAATACGGCAGGTGCGTTGATAGAACAGTCTGCCATCACCGTATATATTACATAGGGCAGTTAGGACTGGTCTTGTAAGGGTTTCCAGAGATGTCACGGCTCAGCTTCCCTTGAAAAACTAGCAAGAGGTGAAGGCAGTTAATTGTAACTGGGACTGGAGTGTGAGCGTGTGAAGGGAGGGGGTGGAGGTTTGATAAAGCTGGAGAGATGTGTTTAGACCAAGTAAGGTAAGTGTCAAAATGTGTACTTTATTGTAAGAATAATGGACAGGTAATGATGAGTTTTAAAACCTGAGAGCAGACTCGGCGCCTTTAGCTCAACCGGCTAAGGCGCCAGCCACGTACACCTAAGATGGCAGGTTCGAATCCCCAGCCCGGACCCGCCAAACAACAATGAGGGCTGCAACCAAAAAATAGCCGGGCGTTGTGGCGGGCGCCTGTGGTCCCAGCTGCTTGGGAGGCGGAGGCAAGAGACTCGCTTGAGCCCAGGAGTTGGAGGTTGCTGTGAGCTGTAATGCCACAGCACTCTACCCAGGGGGAGAGTTTGAGGCTCTGTCTCAAAAAAAAAAAAAAAAAACAAAACACGACTTGACAGTCGAGGAAAAACGGTTCCAAACATTTAAGCAGCCTGCAAAGAAGAGCTGAGATTCCAACCCACAAGCAAATGGGTCTAGGACATCACAACACTGATCACTGGGATTCAGATAGGGCTTTACGGTTTGCAAAAAGATTAAGGCTCGAGTGAGTAGGGCACCAGCCACATACACTGAGGCTGGCAGGTTCAAGACCGGCCCGGGCCTGCTAAACAACAATGACCACTGCAACCAAAAAATAGCCGGGTGACGTGGCAGGTGCTTGTAGTCCCAACTCAGGAGGCTGAGGCAAGAGAACTGCTTGAGTCCAAGAGTTTGAGGTTGCTGTGAGCTGTGATGCCACACCACTCTACCAAGGACAACATAGTGAGACTCTGTCTCAAACAAAACAAAAACCCAAAGATTCAAACATGAACTTTTCTAATATTTTCCTTATTTAAACCTCAAGTTTTCATTTCCAAAATGAGGAGAATCCCATTTTGCTCCTAATATGATTTTAAAGAAAATTATATATAGAAATAAATACATACCACTTAGTAAAATAATTTTAACTATTATTGGGACTATTGATCTTTAAAACAATGTTGTAAGATAAATGAGTGCCATAATTGCTATCTCCATTTGAAGTGAGAAATCAGAAACTCCAAAAAGTTAAGTGACTTGGCCATTACACAGGTGGCCAACATCAGAACAAGGACTCAAAGCTAGGTCTCTGTCATAAAAGGATTTTATTATTTCACAACAACACACACACACAAATCTAGCTGGAAGAGTTCCTTCCTGTTACTATGTGGAAAGGCCCCCAGTTGAAAAGCTTCAGAAGAGTTTGCTGTAAGCATGCCTGTTAACATGCTTGAAAATGAAATGCAATGGGCACCGTTAAACAGCTCTGCTCTGCTCTGAGATTTCATTTTCCATCCACTTTGCTCTCAGCCTCAGTCAGGGTAACATTTCAAAGCACTCTTTAATTTTATTATAAACCAATTAAAGGCAGTATCTTTTCTGTAGCAGCCTTCAGTGATACTTAAAGGAGGGAACAATATGGGGGAAAGAAGTAACATACACAGCTGCAGCTAAGAAAACCAGCACCGGCTGCCATACTTTGAAGGAGGTGCTCTCATCCTGAAGGCTCCAAGCCCCATCCATCAGCATCTGCCTACATTCTCTTCAGAGAACTGAGAGGGAGCACAGGGCCATGAGCACTGCCAGAAAAGGGCTGTTTCTTAACGCGGGAAGGACCATAATCACTGGATTTCAGGCCCTTTCTGGTGGCTGGGTTATATTGTAAGCCAGCTACAAAACATACATTCACCATCCAAATTGTGATAAAGATGGACCTAGTTATTATTTACTTATATTTCAAAATGACAAAAAAAATGTTGCTAAGTCTGTTTGGTTAAGAAAACTGCATCTGGCTCGGCACCTGTGGCTCAAACGGCTAAGGCGCCAGCCACATACACCTAAGGTGGTGGGTTCGAATCCAGCCCAGGCCCGCCAAATAAAAATGATGGCTGCAACCAAAAAATAGCCGGGTGTTGTGGCGGGCGCCTGTGGTCCCAGCTACTTGGGAGGCTGAGGCAGGAGACTCGCTTGAGCCCAGGAGTTGGAGGTTGCTGTGAGCTGTAATGCTACGGCACTCTACCCAGAG